>PVHX01027379.1:0-19472 GCA_004024805.1 Geosciurus inauris | reverse complement strand
GTGTTGTCAGTTTTTTGAATTGTTTCTTTTGTTTCAATTTCATTGATTTCAGCCCTGATTTTAATTATTTTCTGTTCTCTGCTTCTTTTGATGTTGGCTTTTTCTTCTTTTTCTAGGGTTTTGAGATGTAGAGTCAAGTCATTTATTTGTTGACTTTTTCTTCTTTTAATGAATGAGCTTAATGCAATGAGCTTTCCTCCTAGCACTGCCTTCATTTCTGGTGTCCCAGAAATTTTGATATGTTGTATCGGAGTTTTCATTTACCTCTAAAATTTTTTTTTAATCTCTTCCCTGATGTCTTCTGTTTTCCATATGTCATTCAATAGCATTTTATTTAGTTTCCAGATGTTGGAGTAGTTTCTATTTTTTAATCCATCATTGATTTCTAATTTTATTCCATTATGGTCAGATAGGATGCAGGTAGTATCTCTATTTTTTTGTATTTGCTAAGACTTGCTTTGTGACATAACATATGATCTATTTTGGAAAAGGATCCATGTGCTGCTGAGAAAAAAGTATACTCACTTGTTAATGGATGGAATGCTCTATGTATATCTGTTAATTCTAAATTATTGATTGTTTTAATGGTTTCTTTGTTTAGTTTTGTTTGGGAGATCTATTCAGTGGTGAGAGAGCTGTGTTAAAGTCACCAAGTATTATTGTGTTGTGGTCTATTTGATTCTTGTAGTTGAGAAGGATTTGTTTGGATATACATAGATGCCCCATTGTTTGGTGCATAGATATTTATGATTGTTATGTCTTGTTGAAGTATGATTCCCTTAAGATGTATGAAATGTCCTTTTTTATCCCTTTTCACCCACTTTGGTTTGAAGTCCTGTCTGATATGAGCATGGGAACTCCTGCTTGTTTACGTGGTCCATGTGAGTGATACTTTTTTTCTCCACCCTTTCACTTCAGTCTGTGGATGTCTTTTCCTGTGAGATGAATCTCTTGTAGGAAGCATGTTGTTGGGTCTCCTTTTATATCCAGTATGTCAGTCTATATCTTTTAACTGATGAGTTTATGCCATTCACATTCAGGGTTATTATGAAAAATAATTTGTAATCCCAGTCATTTTGGTTTATTTTTGTTTTTTTGTTTTTTACCTTGACTTGGTTTCTCCTTTGATTGGCCTTTTTTTTTTTTTTTTTTTTTTTTTTTTTTTTTTTTTTTTTTTTTTTTTTTTTTTTTTTTTTTTTTTTTTTTTTTTTTTTTTTTTGGTGTAGTTTCTCTCTTTGTATATTTCCTTATTTGTTATCATTTCCTTCTCATGCAATATTTTGCTGTGTGTTGCTGGCTTTCTTGCTGTAAATTCTTTTAGCTTTTGTTTATCTTTTGTGTTTTTAATTTTTGTTTATCATGGAAGGTTTTTATTTCATCATCAAATCTGAAGCACAATTTTGCTGGATATAAGATTCTTGTTGGCATACATTTTCTTTCAGAGCTTGGTGTATGTTGTTTCACGATCTCCTGGCTTTTAGGCACTGGGCTGAAAAATCTGTTGAGATCTGAATTGGTCTCCCCCTATATGTAATCTGATTCCTCTCTCTTGCGGCCTTTAAAATTCTACCCTTATTCTGTATGCTGGGAATTTTCATTATAATGTGCTTTGGTGCAGATATGTTGTAATTTTGTACATTTGGTGTCCTGTAAGCCTCTTGTATTTGATTTTCCAATTCATTTTTCATGTTTGGAAAATTTTCTGATATTATTTCATTGAAGACATCATGCACTTCTTTGGTTTGAAATTCTGTGCCTTCTTCTATCCCAATAAATCTTAGATTTGGTCTTTTGATGCTATCCCATAATTCTTGTATGTTCTATTCATGATTTCTTACCATCCTCACTGTATGGTCAACTTTATTTTCGACTATATATTTTGTCTTCATTGTCCGAGGTTCTGTCTTCCAAGTGACCTAGTCTGTTGGTGATGCTTTCTATTGAGTTTTTTATTTGGTTTATTATTTCCTTCATTTCAAGAATTTCTGATTGGGTTTTTTCACAATCTCTAGCTCTTTCTTAAAGTAATCTTTTACTCCCTTATCTCTTCGTTGGAGTGATCGATGGTTGCCTTTATTTGCTCTCTTATTTCTTTGTCGGAGTGATCTATTTTAGCCTGTACTTGCTCACTTAAGTCATTCTTTAATTGGCAGATCATTTTATTTATTTTTTTTAATTTGAATTACTTTATTGAAGGAAATAGGTTATTCAAACACTACACAGATGTCAACAAAAGGCAGAAACATGGAGGAAGCCAGGCTTATTGGGAGAGTTGAAAGTACTGAACGCTCTGCTCAAACACTCAGAATCCAGATTTCGTGTTTCTCCCTGGTTTGACTTCTCATTGGTCACTTTCTGTTCAAAGATTCTGGAGACCAAATGAGAAAGGATTCTTTTGGCTATCAACCAACAGTCCTCAGGTCTTCTCAGCCAAGACATCCCATAAAAAATGTGAATTATTTTTCAAATTCCTCCGGAGGACTGAAAAGTCTTTTTCGCATTGCATTGCCATCTCCCTGCTCCTGGTCCTCTTTTCCATATACTCATTCTTCAAGCATTTTCTCATCTCCCGATCAAGAGCGTTGCAATGACCAAAAAATTTCAGAATGTTGTGATTTTTGTGACATTCCTTAAGCAAGTTAATCAAGATGTTGCATTCTTCAGTGTGCAAGTGTGGAGATAAATCGGGATGCATCTTTGGGAGGTGATGATCACAGCAGTGCAACCGTCGCGAGTCCGAACCCCAAGCCTCAGGGAGACCGCGACCCGAAGGCTGCCTGCTCAGGGCACGCACAGCAGCCCCTGGCAGATCATTTTTAATTATGTACATTCTGAATGGTTTCTCTGACATTTCATCAAGTGTGCTGTCAATGGATTCTATTATTGTAGTATCTTGGTTTATTTGGGGCACTTTCTTCCCTTCTTTTTTCATGTTGATTATGTATGTTCCTTTCTTGCAATGCTGATTTGAGGTATTGTGGTTTCTATCCTATAATCTTATAGTGACACTACAGATGACCTGTATCTCACCTTGAAGTTTACTGACAGTCCCCAGAGGTGTCCCCAGATGGACACTACTGCCACTAAATTGGTGGCAGCGGTAGGAGAGGTTACTCAAGATGGCAGGGGGAGTGACCTTGGCTGGGCTCCTGTGGCAGTCCCTAAAGTTGATCCTGGGCATTGGCCTATGTTCCCACCAGTGGGCAGGAACTCTGGAACAGAACTGAGGGCAGTCCTGGGCCTCACTTAGGCCAGGTCTCCCACAGGGGTCCCCAGATGCACTCCTTTCCCTGGGTCTCGGTTCCCCTGTGACTGGCATCTAGCAGTTTTGGGTCTGTCCTTGGCTGGGCTCCCTCTGTGGTCCCTGAAGGTGGTCCTGGGCCTTGGCCTGTGCTCCTGCCATTTGGCAGGAACTCTGGCTTGGAACTGCGGGCAGTCCCGGGCCTCGCTAAGGCCAGGTCTCCAGTCTTGGTTTTTGAGACATGGTTCCATAGGTGGTTGACTTTGGATCTCCTGGCCTTTCTGACCTGTTTTTTAATCTATAAAATGATAAAATTGTACCTATTGCAGGAGTTTATTTATACAGTTCAAGTAAAACTGATATTAGTAAAAGCTGCATCTGTAACTTACAAACAGCATATCATCACAGCAAGGAATATATGTCTGTCTATGTATGACATATAGAAAGATATGTACATATGTATATATACATATAGAAAGATGTATGTGTATATACATGTTGTTGCTCAGAAGAATGATTAATTTCTTAATCATTAAGAGGTAACCTTCTAGCATAAACCAGAGTTCTTTTTATTAGTTCTAATCAGTTATACATGACAGCAGAAAGCTTTTTGGTTCATTGTACACAAATAGTAAACCAGAGTTCTTAACAGCCTTATTTAATTGACATTAATTGGTATTAAGAGGCAAAATTTACAGAATATACATTTTAGAAAGGATACTTCCTCTTAGAGTTGATTTTTTTTTTTCTCTCCTCCTTGTGGTGCTGGGGATCAAACCCAGGGCCTTACTCATGTTAAGCAAGTGCTACACCACTGAGCCACATCTGTAGTCCCCTCTTAGAGTTTTGAAGCTGGGAGGGAAGAACCACAATGCTTGCCATTCAGGAAGTCCTTGAAGTGTGTGGTTAACAAACAGGTCAAGGAGAAAGGTGTTGAGGGACCACATTAAAGTACTTTGAAATCCCTCAAATGTCAGTCAAAAATGGTATCCTCCAAATAAAGACTTTTTCTACTAAGGGCCTATTGTATATAACAACATCTTTCTCTTTTCTTCCAGAAGGGCTAATGAAAAATATATTTCCAGCAGCAGCTTTCAGGAAATAAGTGTATACTTCTTTATAGCTCTCTGTGTTTCCCACACTACCTTACTAACTTAATGTCTCTGTTGGTGACTCATGGCTTAATAGTGTGGTAGGAATAGAAAGTGCTGAATTTCCTCAGATAATCCATAGAGCAGAAAATTGATTTCATGACAAACAAGAGTTAGCAGAAAAGAAAAACCAGAGTGTAAATAATTATTGCCATAACTCATTTTCTAAAGAACTCAGTTTGGAAAGTGTTGTTATATCTCCATATTCTATACATCCATAATCCCATTATGTATCTCCACTTTGTGTATAATATGGCTCTATGCCACCATATTAATAATATTGAAACTAAGGATATAGAGAGGTTTAATAACTTACACAAAACTACACAGCTCACTGATAGCTAAAGCCAGGACTCAAAATTAAATTTCTTTAGTATAATTATTTGGTTTTGCCAAGTTAAAGGACTAAAAAGGATTTAAAATGGCTTGCTGGCATGACTTCATGTTACTGATGAGAACACTGGGGCCAGAAGAGAGTGACTCATCTGAAAGCCCACTACTGTTCAGTGGCAGAGTTGGAGCCACAGAATAGCATTGTCTTGACCATTGAGCATTAATGCCTCATTTTAGATATTTTGGCTTTTTTCGTTTCTTCTCTGTTCTTAAAATTTCCTTTTCAACTAGAAATAGTCAATAAATATATAAAAATATGCTCAATATCATTAGCTATCAGAAAAATGCAAATCAAAGCTATAGTGAGATACCATCTCACCCAGTTAAAATAGCTATTATCAACAAAAACAAAAAAATAAAAAATTCTGACAAGGATGTTGGGAAAAAGGAAATTATATATGCTATTTGTGGGAATGAAAATTAGTACAGAAATTATGGAGAATGCTGTAGATGTTCTTTTTTTAATATTTTTTTTAGTTGTAGATGGACACAATGTCTTTATTTTATTGCTTTGTATGTGGTGCTGAGGATCAAACCCAGGGCCTCACGCATGTGAGGCAAGCGCTCTACCACTGAGCTACAATCCTAGCCCTGTAGATGTTTTTTGAGAAACTAAGTCTTTCATATGATCCAACAATTCCACTACTGGGTACACATCCAGAGGCAATCAGTATACTGAAGGGATCCCTCCATGCCCACGTTTATTATGGCACTGTTCACAATAGTTAAGATATGGAATCAGCCTAGGTGCTCATAAACAGAAGAATGGATAAGGGAAATGTGATGTATATCTATATATGTATAGATATACATATATATACATATATATAGTAAAATATTATTCAGTCATAAAGAAGAATGATATTATGTCATCTGCACAAAACGGATGGAAATGGAGGACATTGTGTTAAGCAAAGTAAGCCAGACACAGAAATACAAGTACAGTATATTCTTTCTCATGTGTGGAAGCTGAAAATAAAGTCAACCTGAATATTGAATAGTGATTAATAGAGGTTGGGAAGTGTGTGGGTAGTTGGGGTAGAGTGTGGCCAAAGGGAAGTTGGATTTGATCAGTGCAGATTATATGTATGTATGAAAATATCACAATGAATGTTATTAATATGTACAATTAATAGACTAATAAAAATAAGTTAAAATAATTATTAAAAATTTTCTTTGTCAGATTGATCTTGAGCAAAGGTAATTCATGTCTTTTAAGTTTCATTTGAATAATCAGTGTTCTAGATGTGCAGCAAGATCCTAGGGACTGTAAAATCATAGTTCTCTACAATGTATTTAGCTGACATTGTGATACAGAGTGTCAATTTATTGAAATAGTGCTTTCTTCCAAAAGATACTTGATTAGAAATAACTATTTTATTTCTGGCCCATAATAATTGGTGATGAAATCACCTTAACATAAGATAACAGTTGGTCATTAAAAGCTATAGGTAGTAAGTTTGATTCTTTGAATTTCCCTGTGATGAAGCTTCTACATCCTATTCAGCAGTAGTAGTTACTTATAAAGAAAAGTCATACTTTTAAGGTGGATCCAGAAAATGAATACAGTCAATTTCAAATACAGATGCCATATTTGCAAGCTATTTTGTTGTTCTGCCATCTAATGTCATTTGTGAAAATTACAGACATATATTTTACATCTCCATAGTCAGCAAAGGGGGGTTCAACTAGCTGATAACATTTTGGCTAACATTTACTCCATGTTGTAAGTGTGATTTAACATTTAAAATTATAAACAGTTACTATTAATTAGGTTTGTTGATAATTTATGTTTCTGTTGAAGAAACTCTTTTTTCTGGTATTTCCTCCGTATGAGGAGGAAGCTCATAAGAAAGGCCTTTTGTACACCTTCTCGATCATTCTTATTTAGGGAGAAAGAAAGCTCCAAACTGCTTGGTTAGTTTGGAAGGAGAGACTGAGCATATGCCACCAGGTCTTTCCTGTGCCCCTTCCTTCGAGGACAAAGCTTGCCCGTGGGGAGCACACATTCCTGCAGCTTCTCCATGCTATCAGGATAAACATCTGGTGAAGCAGCTCTGTCTGGGACTGGCTGAGTGTCTCATTCTAGGCCTCCATATTAGGAAGTCTGTTTACCTGCATAGAGAATCTCCTTTCAATCTGGACTTTATCAATGCAGCATGTGATAATTCAGCTTTCCACCAGCTGTCTCTTTTGTCTTATTTCTCAAATGCTTTAGGGCTTAGTGGGAAAGGGAGGTCTCAGTTATTGGATCTTCTCACTGTCCCAAACATCTCTGAATCAATAGCTGTGAGTCTTAGGTCATTGAAAAGAAGTACAATTTGCAAGAGCAAAGTATCATGGGAAGATTGAGGTTTCTGGCTTGGCAAGTGCTGTCAGCTTTAGCAGTTCCGTACCAGGTGCTAACCGTGTTCGATTTTTACTATGGTGGGTTGCAGCTTTTGCCAGCTTTGTCCATAGGCAAGAGACTGTTCTTATAAAGGTGGTCAGGTTTCTCTAGAGGCAGAGGTGTAGGCGCCAGGGTGTAAACTAATGCTCAAGCCTCATCAGATCTGCAGAGATCATCTGCAGAGAACAGACTGCTGAAGGTGTGTTTTTCACTCTAAGCAGGCAACGCTGAGGCAAGCAATTGATTTTAGGGAAAAGTTTTGCCCCATGGCCTTTAGCTCTTGGTGTGCAGGACAGTATTTCTTATTTTAAAACTGTGTCAGGAGCTGATTTTTGCATGGTTTAGAAAGAACTCATTAGCTTCTACCTTTAATCAACAATGCTAGGTCTGAGCAAGCAGTGTGGACTGCCCAATTTCTGCTTTTTTCTTCTGGATTTTTTTTTTATTTTTTAGTTTTGTTTGCCTGCATAGCCAAATGAAAGATGGACTAACACTGAATTCATGTGGCTTGTCCACAGCAAAAGAAGCCAGGCACAAAATATCTCATTGTCTGATTCCATTTATATGATGTTTAAAACTTAGGAATGCCAGGCATGGTGGCGCTTGCCTGCAATCCCGATGGCTCAGGAAGCTGAGGCAGGAGGATCACAAGTTCAAAGCCAGCTTTAGCAACTAAGTGAAGCCCTAAGAAACTTAGCAAGACTGTCTCTAAATAAAAAATAAAAAGGGCCAGGGATGTGACTCAGTGGTTAAGCGCCCCTAGGTTTACTCCCTCGTACCAAAAACAAACAAACAAACAAAAACCTCAGGCATGATTAATTTATGGTGATAAGTATCAGAAAATTTGGTGAGTTATTTGAAGGTTGTCAACTGAATTAAGGCTCAGGGGAGGCTTCTAGGGTGTTGGAAATGTTCTATACCTTGATCTAGGTATGGGTTACTCAGGTATATACATGTACAAAGAGTCACTGAAGTATGTACTTTCAAGTGCACTTTATTATTTCTCAATTTTAAAAGACAGTATTTTTATGGACATAGATGCACACAGATGACTTCTTCAAGCAATTAACTTAGAGACAGGTCCCCAGTTTGAATATTTGCCCTGGTGGTCCCTGATTCCCATAGGATACCGCACACTGCTAGGTGAAAGATTATGTCATATTCTATAAAACACTCATGCACTACAGTTTTCAAATTCACTTTAAAAATATGTATTTATGTATTTATTTATTTATTTCTACTTGATACCTTCCTGGTCTCTGTTGATGCTCTGGATGCCCACCAGAATACTGTGAAAGACTTGCCAGGTCTAGAGTGATGGCCCTAATGTATTCTTAAGTATTTACCATGCAACCAGGTGAATCAAAGGTTAGTATTCTAGGCATCCCAAACTCCAGTATGGCCCAGCTTGACCTGAATTCCTACACAAGATATAAAGTTCATGTGCCATATTGCAAATTCTTGCACATATACAACAGTTATCTAAGCCAAGGATTGGCAAGCTTTTTCTGTAAAAAAATCAGATAGCCAATATTGTATGCTTTGGGGTCACAGGATCTCTGGCAAATACTCAATTCTGTATGAAAGTAGCCATAGACAATTTATAAACAAATGGATGTGGCTATGTTCCAATAACATTTTAGTCACAAAAACAGGTGGTGGCCCAGATTTAGACTGTGGGCTGCAATTTGCCGTGTTGGAACCATGTAATCATCCTGAAAAGTTGACAAGGTTGAGTTTATTTCATCTTTTTGGTTTTACTTTTGCAAAGGAGGAGACACAGGCTTGGTCAGCTCCCAAGGTTCTCAGTGGATAGTGAGTGATTTCTGACCAGAGCTCAGATGAAGAATGATATTCATGCTGTTGGCATTTTGTAGTTGTGTTTAAAGGTCTTTGAGAGTAACAGCCATGTCTAATAGTGCTTAGTATTCAATGAGGCACTCAAATATTTTCTCATTTGAACAATTTTGTATGACTTTGAGTCTTGAAAAAACTTCCTATCCTGGCTTCCTTCTGAGGTTATAATCAGGAAAAAGGAAATGGGTGGATGAATGACAAAGCAGAAATCAAAACTAGATTCTAGCTTTTTCCAAGCTGGCTGTGTTACTTTAAGCTACTTAACCTCTCTGGATGAGGCTTCACATAGAACTCTTTCTAAGGCGTTTAAAAAGAGATTATGAAGAGAGCAAGACTTTATCATCAGTGGAGCTCAAAGACAGATGCAGGAGATCATTCAGAATAGCAAACATCTCAAATCTAACCATGTATCAGTTTATTACTTTGCTTATTAACATGTGCTTGTAACTGTAGGCATGCTACTTGACATGGAACACTCTATCAATAATGCCTCATCCGGGCTGGGATTGTGGCTCAGTGGTAGAGTGCCTGCCTCGCATGTGTGAGGCACTGGGTTCAATCCTCAATAAAAATAAAAGAAACTAAAGATATTGTGTCCATCTACAACTAAAAAAATATTTAAAAAAATAATGCCTCATCCTTTGTAGCCAGTAACAGGCTAGAGAGAATTTTTAGGTTAAAGGAATAAGAAAAATCATTGCTAAACACTGTCCTATCAAAGGAAGCATTATATACATTTTCTTCCCCTGAGTGTTTCTGAGCTCTACCCAAAAGTAGTAGTCATTTGACTATGTGTGTCAAGACATCATATTGCACACCTTAAGTGTATGCAATATAAAAAAGACTTCAGAAACACACATTTACTCCATATTTTAAATAAAGGAATTAAATTGTTATCCTGTTGCCATTACTTAGATTTTATTAATTCAGTCAGCATCTACAGGAACTGTCTGTCACATCATGCTGACTCTAGGGGCTGCATGTGAACAATCCATAGTTAGGACTTTATCTCTTGGGATCCCCCTTACCTTTCAGATTGTATGAAACATTAACACAGTTACTTAGGAAAGAGCAAGGAGAAAAGCAGGTTTTTGTTGTGTAAATTATCTGCTCTTCTCTCTGTGAAAAAATATTCAAGGGGTAAATTCTTTACTACTACATTATCCTCTTGTTTAAAGGAAAGGTAAGAGCACTTTCTGTCAGTGGAGCTTGGTCAGTTTGGGCATCCCACTGTCACCTGTGGAACCTCTGTGGGCCAGTGAGGCACAGGGAAGTGGGGTGGTGGGACATTGGGGCCATTTTGTTTTCTTCCTGCTTTCACTTGGGCCCAGTCTTGCAAGACAGAAAGATTCCTTCTGTATTTTAAGCACAACTTTCTGGAAACAGAAATTCAATATCTTCTTTGTTCTCCTTCCAACCTATTCCCTATCCAAGGGACCCTCCTCATGTGAAAATCTGATCATGTCAGTTGACTGCTTTAAAATTCTTAAGGTGTTCCTCACTGTATAGAAGGAAACTATATAATCCTTAGCTTGGAATGTAGTTCTTTTATGATCTGGCTTTCCTCCACTTTTTAAAATGCTCAATTTCCATGTGCATCCTGGACTCTAGCCACTCCAAATGGAAGCTACTCTTTGTGCCAAGCTATTTATAGTCTCAGTACCTTTGCACATGCCAGGCTTTCTCTTTAGAATATCCTTTCTCTGGTTGACCCCCTACATGAGCACCCACTCTAGCTCAGAGACTGCTACCTTTGGGAAACCATTTGACCTGCTCAGCCCAAGAATGGCATTTGCTCACAACTATGGCAGATTGGCTGCAAAAGGGTAAGTTTTCCTTGAGTATCTCCCCAACCTGACCATGTGCCCTAACAAAATCTGTTCACTTTTATTTTCCTTAGTGCGTGGCACAGAGTAGAATTTAGCAAATCTGTGTTAGAAAGAATTTATGACTATTTTATAAAGGAGAAAATTTTAGATTTCTAATATTCTATTTCATAACAATCCTATTAGAAATAGGAGTTTTTAGAGGTCAGAGGCTAAGTCTCATCCATCTTTGTATTTCTTGTGCTAACACAGTGCCCTGTAGTAACATTTAATAAATGCTTAGTGAGTAAATGGAGGAGTGAGTGAATAAATAAATGATGTGTGGTAATGATCCAGTGGATGCCCAGAGCTCGGTTCTATTCATAATTCTACAGACAAGAAATCCAGGTAGCTTTAGGCAATACCAACTTAGAGCTCTTCTTTTTAGTAGAATGGGCTAATGAGATGACAAAGGGGTATGGCCATTGCTCAAAAGCCTATAAAGTCACAGGTTAACATAGTAAAACATGCTTTCCTTAAGTCTTTAGTTCACTTGTATATTTATTCAATGAATATTTATTGAACCACAATTCCTAATCTGAGACCCTTGAGGCCAGATGTGTTTTAGAATTCAGATTATTATGATTTTTTTCAGATTTTAGAATGGTTATATACCATAGAGTATGTAAAATGGGGTCTAGGGTAACACCATGTAATAAAGCTTGTTAATGTTTCTGCAGGAGACATATTTATATTTGTGTTATATTGTGGGAGAAACAAAAATTGTAAATAGGCTTATGAGAATTCAGATGAGGTTTTACCTTTTCTTAAAATTTTTTTTAAAATATTTTTTTAGTTGCAGATGAACACAATATCTTTATTTTATTTATTTTTATGTGGTGCTAAGGATCGAACCCAGTGCCCCACACATGCGAGGCAAGTGCTCTACCACTGAGCCACAATCCCAGCCATAGGTTTTACCTTTACATGAGTTTAGATCCATCAGGTTTTGCTGCTAATGATGCTGTGATAAATCTTTTTCCAGAGAGTTTTGGGTTTTGGAATTGTGGGTCATGACTGTCTAACTATAACCATGTCCCTCTGAAAGCAATTTCCTTTGGAAGAAGAAATTTAGAAACATATTCAGCAAATATACACTCTATCAGTGATTCCCAGGATGGTTTTGTGAACAAAAGTTATCTCAAAGGATATTAGAAAGATCTAAAGACAAATGAATTTAAATATACTTTTTATTAAAAAATTAAGCTTGAGGGGCTGGGGTTGTGACTCAGTGGTAGAGCACTTGCCTAGCATGTGTGAGGCACTGGGTTCAATTCTCAGCACCACATATAAATAAATAAAGATCCACTGACAACTAAAAAAATATATTTAAAAACAATAAAGCTTGATATTGCATTATTATCCTTAACCAGTTCAAAGTAGATCTAACAAGTAGGATAGAAGGCTTCTAATGCTAAAATGACTGTTACTTGTAATCTTTACTACAGGGAAATTGTGAAGGGCAGGACAGGAAGGCAGCAATAAAGGAACCAGAGGAAGTAGCTACAATTAGAGGCTGGACTGTTCCACAATCTGCTAATTAAATTTGTACTGTACCTGCAAATGCTCCGGAATTGTTACGTTTTCCTGTTATTAACACTGGACATTCTTTTATCTATGCCAGGATGCATTCATTCATAGCAAAAAAAAAAAAACAAAAAACAGAAATCATTCACAGGAACAACTGCCCTGCATAAAGGATGGAGAATAATATTCTCTCAATGAAATTTTAAGCCTCATTGCCTCTGTCCAGATGGTGTCTGGAATTTTACCAGTAGGTGAAACCCTCATTAAAAAGTTGTTAAAAGCCGGGGGCAGTGGCATACGCCTGTAATCCCAGCTGCTCCGGAGGCGCCTGAGGCAGAAACATTGGGAGTTCAAAGCCTGCCTCAGCAACAGTGAGGCACTAAGCAACTCAGTGAGACCCTGTCTCTAAATAAAACACAAAATAGGCCTGGGGATGTGGCTCGGTGGTCGAGGGCCCCTGAGTTCAATCCCTGGTACCAAAAAAACCCCAAAAAACAAAAAAACAAAAAACTGGTAAGAATTGCACGTGAGGGGCTGGGGTTATGGCTCAGTGGTAGAGCGTTTGCCTTGTGTGTGTGAGGTACTAGGTTTGACTCTCAGCACTGCATATACATAAATAAAATAAAGGTCCATTGACAACTAAAAAAAATAAAAATAAAAGAATTACACATGAAAAATAATGAAAAGTACACATTTCCCTCAGTTGTTCTGGTTCCTGAACCTCTTTCAAGTGTTTCTCTCTAGCTAGTCTCCTGGCTTTTGTGGATAATTAGGACTCTGTAGTTCAACTATGTTTCAGAGAGCTTTATCAGACCCTACCAGGATGTTCTCGTGAAAACTTCACAGAGAAGATCTTGGGATGCTGGCAAATCTGTGTACTCAAAGAGATGGGATTGTGCAGTGATCTGAAGGGTGCAGAGTAGGTGGAGTCCCTGCAGTCTTCCCTCTTCTTTTCCTCTTGCCTTGTTTTCTTCCTTCTGGGCTGCCCCAGCCTGCTGCACCTGCCAGAGCGGGCTCCTCCATCTTGGCCTCAGGCTCTTTTTCCTTTTAATCTCCACTTCAGTCAATGCTGGCTCACTGACATGGAGAACTTTTTATGTTGGCTTGGAGAATAACTTGGATCTTTTACAGAGATGACATTTTCTGCTTTGCCCCACCCTTCTTGAATTCAGTCTCTCTCCTTGTTTGTGTTCTAATGAGGCTAACCACGACAAAGAAAAGATGAGGACATTCTTCTAATACACTTAGGAAGGACAAGAGAGATACCATCACCTTTGCCTTATATTCAGAGATAAGAATGTACAGGAGACTATTTTTCCCCTGTAGGCTCCTACCTCTTCATTTATCATAGTGGTATTGAGACTAACTTTAGGAGGAAAGGAAAACATTACCAGTATTCAGATTGCTGGGGAGGAAAGGAGGTTTTTACAGTTTAGGCACTCTCCAATTAGAAGATTAAGGACTCTGCCATCATATAAAGAGTGTTCAGGGGTCAAAGAAAGTGAAGATTGACTTCCATGGGACTGGGAAATCTTTTTGTTGGCATATATTTTTTTTAATTGGTGCATTACAAGTAAATATAATGGGATTTCTTTGTGATCTGTATGAGGCTAGAAAGAGCCTGTCTCAGGAGGCCCCAGCACAAAGCATCATTTCACTGAAAACAAGCTCATGCTTACAGAAGACCTCAGTTCTGGTTGAACATTTATTAAAACCTGAGCACCACGACTCTGAGGCTTCTCACAAGCAGACTTTAGAAAAAGCCGTTTGGGAGTTGGGAGTCGTGACTGCTGCAGTCATTTCTTAAACACAGATGCCACATACTGAGCTATGCATCATCCTCATAACTCTATGAGTGGGGACGATTAATATTCCTCCTTTGATGGATGGAGACACTGAGGTTGGCAATTCAGCTGTGGTCAAGGTCACATGGCAGCTATATAGTGGCAGGCAGGCTGGCTTCAGCCTCTTGCTCAGCCTTGCTGAGTGTGTGGTGGAGAAGAGTCTGAATTGCTACCTTCCATATCACATGTTCAACATCCCTTATCCGAAATGCTTGGGCCCCAAAGTGTTTCAGATTTTGAATCTTTTAACCTTTTAGAATATATATATATTCATTTTCTAAAATTCTAATATATATAGTTCTTATATATAATGAGATATATAAAATAGGATATATAAAAATGAGATATATAAATTTATATATATAAAAATGAGATATATGGGTATTTTGATGCATCTGCATTTGGATTGTGACCGTTTTCACATGAGATCAGGTTTGGAATTTTCCACTTGTGGCATCATGTCTACATTCAGTAGGTTTCAGATTTTGGAGCATTTCAGGTTTGAATTTTGAATTGGCGGTGCTTCACCTGTATCATGTATAAGCTGAAGACAGACAGGAGTGGGCAGGGATGGTGGTAACTACAGTGATAATAAAGATTTAAAATAAGGCTAAAGGGGAACAAAAAAAACCCCACATGACTCTTTCTCTAGATTCAGGGTGAGCTGCCTGTTTTTGAGAAAAGCCAGGGCTAGGGTGGGGCCTCAATCTTGCCAGACACACTCTGACCTCGTTTTCTCTCAACACCTCAACTAGTCTGGGACTGTACATAGTTGAGCAAGAAAAGCAAGTCAGGTCCTGAGCAGAGGACATGATGCAGCAAGTGAAGGTAGGGGAGCAGAGGTGAGAGCTGGGGTCCTCCCAGGAAGGAGACCTAGGGAGTCTTAACCCTTTTTGTGGTATAAACAGTGGTGCTTTTCCCATCTTGTGTAAAGTGCTGTAAACTGGTGATTGAATGCCCATTCTCAAATGAGGTTGTTGCCTTAGCCTAAGCTCTTCCCCCCCCGCCCCCCCAGAATGGAAACTCTGCCCTAGATAGGGGTTGAGGAAATTCTAGAGAAACTGAGGAGACTTTAGAATTGATCCTCCGGAGGCAGCTGATCTACCTGAGTTGGAGAGTCTTCTGTAGCCAGAGGGTAAGAAGATGGCTCTGGGGAGATGCAAAGATGACAAGAAAGGAAATCTGGTTTATTGTCCTGATTCTCCTAAAGAAAATATAGTACAAATACACTACACTAGTTCCTTGATTTCCATTTTTTTCTGTTATTCATTTCAAAAATGCAAACTATTTGAGCATTTCTCATATAATATTTATAATTTGAGACTGAAATCTTTTGGAATCAGTATGTATCTGATAGGTACTTACCTGTTGCATATTTCCTATCAAGAAGTCCAGATCACTCTGTAACAAAAACTAGCCCACATTGTGGTGGTTTGGGACAGAGTTCAAAGTCCATAAACTCTGGGTCAGTAGCCTGGGGCTTGAATCCTGCTTCCATGGTTTGCTATTCTGTGTCTTTAATCATTTTTCCAAATCTCTCAGATGCTCACTCTCCTAATTTTCTAATTAGGAAATCTACATAGAATCTACTTTGTGCTACGTGATGAAGATGGAATGAGATAAATATAAGTGCAAATGTATTTGATAAATAGTAGACATCATATATGGATAGATCTCTGACAGAAGCAATATTTATTTATACCAGGATTGGAAGATCTTAACCTAGAGTTGGCAAATGAAAACAGTGGCATCTACGTTGTAAGAATAAATTATATTTTATGTAGAATTCATGGAACATAATTCCACAAGCCAATTTACCTTGCTAATTACCTGTCACTCTGGCTACTATTATTATCTTTCCCAGCAATCCTTGATGTCCTATTTGATAAGGATGGCAGCCCTGAAGCATTCTGACTAGTCCATGAATAATCGCATTTGGGGAATTCAGCCACAGTGAGAGTGACGCTCTCTCCCATCCAAATTGATTACCTATAAAGAAGAAATCCTTTGGAAACTTTTTTCTGTAGGTGTTTATTGCTCACTTTTAATCTTTCTGTCCTCATGTGCTCTGTCATCTCATCAGGACTGAAATAAGTTTTCTCCCCCCCTTGCTTACAACCTGCAATGACATGAATGAGTCTCTTTAAAGTTATATAGCATATTGTATTTCTTCCATAAGCACCAGGAGATTTGGTTTTCTCAGATTTCACTTCATCTCTTCTATAACATCCAGGAGAAAAGTGAAACTGTGGCAGAGTCCTCTCATCGATCAAGCATCCTTTTAATGACTTCCCTTTTGCTTCTTGGCCTTATGACCTCTGATCTCCGCTATGTGACCCAGTGTTTAGATCATCATTGTCATAACCAAACTAACACTCCTCTAACGCTTTACATATTACAGGGTACCCTGTTTGTTTTTATTTTAAGTGGAAGAAATATTAGCTACATAATGCCCTTTAATCTTATTAGTCAGCAAGCATACAAATAAAGCCTGGAATATTGCCTTGATAACCATGTCTTGCTTCCTACCTTATAAAACTGAGGTCATAAACTCTATAAAACATACTGGCAACACCCTATTAAGCACAGTAATCACCCTGGACAAATTCCCCTCACCTCTGGATTGCTAAGCAGGTGCATCCCAGACTAGTTTGGTTTTAACTTTGTATTACCCCTTGGAGCCCATCTTGAACAAGTGATTTGCACAAAAGTGATAGGTTGTACCTGTCATGTCATCTTAGCAATCAAACAAATGCCTTGTGTGGAAGCGAATGAAAACAAAAACTTGTACTGCCATCCTCTGTGACCAGGGGCTATAGCGTTTCTCACACATCAACCCTAGCAGAGCTAGGCAGAGAAAATGTAAAGCCTGTAATTGGGTGAGTCACTCATTTAGTGATTTTTGGCATTCTGAAATTTTACAAAAATACTTAATCTATATTACATTAAACAGCTTTGTTACATGAAATAATATATTTTTTTGAGCACAACTTTTCGTTTCTCTGGTTGTACGTGATGTAGAATCACATCATATATGCAGTCATCCATGAAACTAGGGCTATGATGTCCATCTCATTCCACCATCTTTACTGTCACCATGCCCACTCCTCCATCCCTCCCCTTTGACCAAAATTCCTCCATTCTTCCCATGTCCTCTCCTCCATTATGGATCAGCATCCACTTATCAGAGAGAACATTCAGCATTTGTTTTTTTGGCATTGGCTTCCTTCGCTTAGCATGATATTCTCCAACTCCATCCATTTACCTGCAAATGCCATAATTTTATTCTCTTTTATTGCTGAGTAATATTCCATTGTGTATATATACCACAGTTTCTTTATCCATTCATCTATTGGAGGGCATCTGGGTTGGTTCCACAGTTTAGCTATTGTGAAATGAGCTGCTATAAACATTGAAGTGGCTGTGTCACTGTAGTATAATGTTTTAGTCCTTTGAGTATAGACCAAAGAGTGGGGTAGCTGGGTCAAATGGTGGTTCCATTCCAAGTTTTCTAAGGCATCTCCATACTGCTTTCCAGTGCTTACCAATTTGCAGTCCCACCAACAATGTATGAGTGGGCCTTTTCCCCCACATATGAGTGGGCCTTTTCTCGCCAATACTTGTTGTTTGTATTCTAATTGCCATTAATTGCCATTCTGACTGGTGTGAGATGAAATCTTAGAGTAGTTTTGATTTGCATTTCTATAATTGCTAGAGATGTTGAACATTTTTTCATATGTCTGTTGATTGATTGTATATCCTCTTCTGAGAAGTGTCTATTCAGCTCCTTGGCCCATTTATTTATTGGGCTGTTTGTCTTTTTGGTGTTAAGATTTTTGAGTTCTTTATATATCCTGGAGATCAGTGCTCTATCAGATGTGTGTGTGGTAAAAATTTGTTCCCAGGATATAGGCTCTGTTCACTTCATTGATTATTTGTTTTGCTGAGAAGAAGCTTTTTAGTTTGAATCCATCCCATTTATTGATTCTTGATTTTACTTCTTGCACTATAGGAGTCTTGTTAAGGAAGTAAGGTCCTAATTTGACGTGATGAAGATTTGGGCCTACTTTTTCTTCTATTAGTCATAGGGTCTCTGGTCTAATTCCCAGGTCCTTAATCCACTTTGAGTTGAATTATGTGCATGGTGAGAGATAGGAGGTTTAGTTTCATTTCGCTGCATATGGATTTCCAGTTTTCCCAGCACCATTTGTTGAAGAGGCTATCTTTTCTCCAGTGTACGTGTTTGGCTCCTTTATCTAGTATAAGGTAACTGTATGTAAGTGGGTTCATCTCTGTGTCTTCTATTCTATACCATTGGTCTACATGTCTATTTTGGTGCCAGTACCATACTGTTTTTGTGAGTATAGCTTTGTAGTACAGTTTAAGGTCTGGTATTGTGCTTCACTCTTCTTGCTAAGGATTGCTTTGGCTACTTTGTAGTATAGTTTAAGGTCTGGTATTGTGCTTCACTCTTCTTGCTAAGGATTGCTTTGGCTATTCTGGGTCTCTTATTCTTCCAAATGAATTTCATGATTGCCTTTTCTATTTCTATAAGCAATGACATTGGGATTTTAACTGGAATTGCATTGAATCTATATAGAGCTTTGGGTAGTATGGCCATTTTGACAATATTGATTCTGCCTATCTAAGAGAATGGAAGATTTTTCCATCTTCTAAAGTCTTGTTCAATTTCATTCTTTAGTGTCCTGTAGTTTTCATTGTAGAAGTCTTTCACCTCTTTTGTCAAATTGATTCCCAAGTATTTTTTTTTTTTGAGGCTATTGTGAATGAGGTAGTTTTCCTAATTTCTCTTTCAGAGGATTCATCACTGATGTATAGAAATGCAATTCATTTATGGTTGTTGATTTATATCCTGCTACTTTGCTGAATTCATTTATTAATTCCAGAAGTTTTCTGGTGGAATTTTTTGGATCCTCTAAGTATAGAATCATGTCATTGACAAATAATGATAGTTTGAGTTCTTCTTTTCTTGTTCATATTCCTTCAACTTATTTCATCTAATTGCTCTGGCTAGTGTTTGAAGGACTATGTTGAATAGCAGTGGTGAAAGAGGGCATCGCTGTCTTGTTCCTGTTTTTAGAGGGAATGATTCCAATTTTTCTCCATTTAGGATGATGTTGGCCTTGGGTTTAGCATAGATTACTTTTACAAAGTTGGGGTACGTTCCTATTATCCCTAGTTTTT
>PVHX01027378.1:0-19468 GCA_004024805.1 Geosciurus inauris | reverse complement strand
TTTGATTTTCCATTTCATTTTTCATACTTGGGAAATTTTCTGATATTATTTCATTGAAGAGATTGTGCATTCCTTTGGTTTGAAATTCTGCACCTTCTTCTATCCCAATAAATCTCAGATTTGGTCTTTTGATGCTGTCCCATATTTCTTGTATGTTCTGATCATGATTTTTTACCATCTTCACTGTATGGTCAAATTTGTTTTCAAGATTGTATATCTTGTCTTCATTATCTGAGGTTCTGTCTTCCAGGTGATCTAGTCTACTGGTGATGCTTTCTGTTGAGTTTTTTATTTGGTTAATTGTTTCCTTCATTTCAAGAATTTCTGATTGTTGTTTTTTTTTTTATCTCACGATCTCTAGCTCTTTCTTAAAGTAATCTTTTGCTACTTGTAGTTGCTCTCTTATCTCTTTGTTCGAATGATCGATGGTTGCCTTTATTTGCTCTCCTATTTCTTTGTTGGATTGATCAATTTTTGCCTGTAATTGTTCACTTATGTCATTCTTTAGTTCGCTGATCATTTTAATTATGTACATTCTGAATTCTTTCTCTGACATTTCATCAACTGTGCTGTCAATGGATTCTGGTACAGTCATATCCAGGTTTATTTGGGGCACTTTCTTCCCTTGTTTTTTCATGTTGATTGTGTATCTTCCTTTCTTGAAATACCAATCTGAGGTATTGCGGCTTCTATCCTATAATCTTGTATTGACACTCCAGATTACCTGTGTCTCACCTTGGAAATACTTCTGTTCTCCCAGTGTCCCCAGATGGGCACTACTGTCATTAACGTTGGTGGTGGAAGTAGTGGATGTACCTCTAGAGGGCAGTGAGAGTGGCTTTGGCTGGGCTCCTGAGGTGCCCCCTGAGGGCTGTTTTGGCCCTCTCTTGCACTCCTGCTGGTGAACAGGAACTCCTGAGTTTGGGCTCCTCAGTGGCTAGAGGTGGCAGATCTTGGTCTCCCTCTTGCTGGACACCCATGGAGGTTCCTACGGGCGGATCTGGGCCCTCTGCCTGTTTCTATAAATTCTAACACTTCTGTAAAACAGGCAAAGACAGATTAATCCTCTTTCCATTCTTGGATCAAATTGTGATCAAATTCGTTTTTCCTTTTCATATCATTTTCTCTTATTTCTAATATGGGGAAATGACTGATTCCTATCAGTCCAGACCCCAGGTTTAGGCATTTTAAAGGAGGTCATGTTTTTAAAAATCTGTGAACCGTTCTAATATGGGGAAATGACTGATTCCTATCAGTCTAGACCCCAGGTTTAGGGATTTTAAAGGAGGTTATGTTTTTAAAAATTTGTGAACCAGAAGAGGAAAGAAATGAGGAATGATATTAGCGAAACTATATCGTTATGTTGTATGCATATACAAATACGTAACAATGAATCCTACAATATGTATAATTATAATGCACTAATAAAAACCAAGGGAAAAATTACATCAAAAACAAAGCAAATTCAGATACCCAAAGCTTCCAAGATACTTGTCAAGATCATCAACAGAGAACTGCTTGCCAGAAAATCTTTCCAAGGTAGACAAACACAGTTGAACTATATTTTATCA
The DNA here is from genome assembly GCA_004024805.1 of Geosciurus inauris. NCBI lineage: Eukaryota > Metazoa > Chordata > Mammalia > Rodentia > Sciuridae > Geosciurus > Geosciurus inauris. Next base: position 17,897 of record PVHX01027378.1, on the reverse strand, counting down.
TTTAACTCTGCATTAGAAGCATTACACGTGGAGTGTAATTATGGTGCTCTGGAATCATTCTCTACAGTGACAGTGTATTTCATTTAGATGCTTGACCACATTTCATTAAAACAATTCCACATTATTAGACATTTAAGTTATTCAACTTAAGCTTTCAACTCTACGTTCCCTTTGCAGCCTTTCTGTTAGAAGATCACAATCCATCTCATTCACCAATATGGAACAATGACTGCTGTGTAAAGATGCAACTTCTCAGAGACTCTAATACAGCTATGCTCCCATATAAGAGGAGTGCAAAAGGAGCTGAGAAATTAGAGTAGGAAATTCCTCCAAAGCAGCTGAATTTGGGACTGTTGTTCTCAGTAAGCACCAAACCCACAGTTCATCCCATTTTATAAATGACAATATTCATTCAACTCTAACTGTACAAGCTATTTGGACATAGAAGCAAAAGGCTAAGGAAACATTCAAGTGCTCAGTGATTTGAACAGTTTACTCCATGCTACAGATTACTCTCCATTGTCAGTTTAGGAGTGTATAAAAATGTTTAACCATCAGGAAAATTCTCTAATTTTTCTATTCAATTCTTAAAAATCCCCAGAGGATGCCAGGAGTCTTTTTAACATATTAGAATGGAAAGTGAGACCATTGCAAAAGCTACAATCATCAATGTTTCAGCAAAATATTTAATCTCAAACCCTTGAGACAACTTCATTAACCCAATCCATTTAAAAATTTTGCAAGCTCTACAGATTGAAATCAGAAGTGCTCTCAAAGGAGAAACTCTAGGTTAATTTATGATGGCCCACATCAAAATAAACTTACTAGGGAAACGTGCACATAGGAGAAAGCAGCTTTCCTTACATTTTAGTGCAGCCTGTTCCCATCAGAGAAGCCATGCTGAAACAGGTAATGATGAAGAAGGAGTACGGCATATTAATTACTTGATATAAGTTTGTCCTTTAGTTAAACTGACACTAAGCCGGGCATGGTGGCTCACGCTTGTAATCCCAGCACTTAAGGAGGCTGAGACAGGAGAATCACGAGTTCAAAGCCAGCCTCAGCAACGGCGAGGCGCTAAGCAACTCAGTGAGACCCTGTCTCTACATAAAACACAAAATAGGGCTGGAGATGTGGCTCAGTGGTTGAGTGCCCCTGAGTTCAATCCCTGGTACCAAAAAAAAAAATAAAAAAAATAAATAAATAAACTGACACTAAGAGAAAAACAGTTTGGGATGATACATGGAAATAAATACAAATGTGTTTCATTATTTCTACTACTAGAGTCATCTTTTTCCTAAGTAATCATGCTACAAAAGAAGACAATGAATAAAAGGGAAAAAAAAATCTGTCAATGATATAAACATATTCTAAAAAGTTTATTTATTCTAAACAGAAGTTTAAAATAATATTGCTTCCTCACAAATAAGTGACCATAATTAACAATTTCTGAGAGCAAAGGAGAATATCTAAAGAAGGGCTCTACCCAAAATCTGTTTAATGGATTATTCTGAAATGGAAAAAATAAGGCCCACAGGATGCTGAGACAAGGAAAAAGTAATGGGTCAGTGGTCTTGATTTTTAATTTGAGGCAACAAAAGACATTTTCACAGTAAGAAAAGTAAAAAGGAAAACCACCTTAAAAAAAAAAAAAAGTTACAGCCGGGCGCGGTGGCTCAAGCCTGTAATCCCAGTGCTTAGGGAGGCTGAGACAGGAGAATCGTGAGTTCAAAGCCAGCCTCAGCAACGGCGAGGCGCTAAGCAACTCAGTGAGACCCTATCTCTACATAAAACACAAAATAGGGCTGGGGATGTGGCTCAGTGGTCGAGTACCCCCGAGTTCAATCCCCAGTACCAAAAAAAAAAAGTAACATCAAGGAGTGATGACTTGTTATAAATAAAACTGCTTAACATCAAACCACATGCAACCCACTTAAGTAGAAAGTACATTTCACTGCCCACAGGTGTTAACAGGATGAGGAAGTACTGCATACAGTTTCTTACTCAATAAAACTTACATGATTTTGAAGGATTTCAGCTAAAAATCAACACAATGCAAAGGAACCTACAGCATGTTAACTCTATGATGTAACACCTTTAGAGAAGTGATTCTTAACTTCTGGGAAGTCTTCAGGGAATATCAGGAATTACAAATTTTATGCTACAAAACACAAAGAATTTTACTAGTAATAACATCAGGCTATATATGAAGCAAATCTGCATTCCTAAACTCCTAATTCCTTTTGCCTGGAAACTGTTTATGGCTTATTTTTACCTAATGGTTTGTATGTGCTACAGGGTCAAATTTTCTTTCCACTGAGCAATTTTTTTACAACAGTTCATTAAAACAAAAATCTATACATAGTGGGGAAAAAAACTAAAAAAAATATCATCAGCTCACCTTCATCACTTGTTGCCTGCTGCTTCACAAGAGTCATTGGGGATCTGGCTGGAGGCTTACTAAGTGGATGGCGCCAACTCTTAGCGGTTTTGGTCTCTCCTTCTATTATCTGATAATTGAACAAATATGGGAGAGACATAAACATAAATGAAAAATATATTTAATATAAAAAATGTAGCTCACGAAGATTTACAAAAACTTAATTATGAAAGCATCTTCTGCTTATTTCCCTCTTAAGGAATTTGTTAAAAAATTTAATGTCAAAAGAAAGGAAACATTGTTTCCATTTTAACAACAGCATCTTAAAATGCTAACTGGAGTGTGAAGTACACTTGTTGAACCTGCAATAAGATTAGCATTTAGCAAGCTTCCAAAAGACCTTTTGTAATATTAGCCTGTTTAGAATTATATACTCATAAAATTAGAGCCCTGATATTGAGTCACTTCTACATAGTTCCCATGTGAAAATTTAGCAGGTGAGTTTGCTTTCTATCCTTATAGAGAACGAAATGCTGCAAAGATGAGAATGTATACTTCTTTCGATTCAGAAATGAGCTACTGCTATCACATACATAAAGGGTCAGACGAGAAATCAAAGGTATTATTTTTTAATGATACACAGCTGACATTCTGAAGCCATTTAAGTTTTATTCAGTGATTGCTATTTTCAAACTTCTCTTAGAAACCTTTTCAAATAAATTTGGCCATATTTTTCATGTTTTTTAATAGATGTTCATATTACAGTTCAGTAGAATACATAATCCATAATTTGACCCAATATAATTCATCATATTAGACAGATTTATCATAGAGATCATGTAGGGCTATATATTCTACTGAACTGTTGCCAGCTCAAGAAAGAGGCTGTCCTCATGCATGCACCTGCATTCCACAATCAGGGTAGTTGGCCAAAAGAGGTTCTGAATGCTGACATGGGCCCTGTCCAAGCTTGCCCAATCAACTTCCAATCTTATGATTATAGGGACTGCTTTTGCTGAAAGCATATAACATTAACATTGAACAAGCACACTACAGAAACAGAGAAGCATTCAAAAATACAACATATGGGGGAATTGGTAATCTAGAGGCCTGTTAACTTTTCTGGAAGGCCAAAGTTCTGTTTTTTCCCCAAAATAGACAGGACCAAAAAAGCTTGCCCTGATATTAGGATTCAGACTTGAAGAGGAAAGAGTCAGAGTAAAAAGGGATCAGGTATGCCCTAATGTTAAAACAGCAGCTATGGAAAGCTTAGTCCCAGGGGTAATAACTATGGGCAGGAGGAGGGCAGAGACCAAAAGGTGAATTCTTCCCAGCCTCATTAATATTGCAGGTGACAGACCATTCTGTACCTTGATTGTATCAATATCAATGTGGTTGTGATTCCATGATTATTTTCCTAGAAGGAAGTAATGGGATGAAACATGGAAAAGGGAACATAGGATCTCTCTGTACTATTTCCTATATATGCACATGAATCTACAGTTATCTCCAAATGAAGACACTAATTTCTAAAACTATAAAACTAAACTGCAACATGTGAGCAGAGTTTCTAAGCTCTGAATTATCACAATGTGAGCCAGAACTCACAGAATGCCTACTTCCCAGTCACTGAAGGAAAATGATTAAAACCCATAAATGTAAAATGTTATTTATTTCTGCCCTAAAGCAAGATTTCAAAGCACAGCATGTTGTTTTCAGAAAGCATGCTCACCATACAATGAAAAAGGTAAAAATGAATATCGCCACATACACTGGGGACTTTGAAGCCATTTCTCTCTTCACTGAGGACAGCGGGTATTTCCCCAGGTTCAAGGCCACTCCTGTGGCCCTCCACATCACTCTCTTCTCCCTCTGTAAAGACTGCATAACTTTCTGTCACTGAGGAAGTTGAATCAGGTGACTTTGGCCATGGAAGTTTAGGTGGATCTGACTCTTCAACCTTCTCATGCCTGCTACACAATGGTATGGAGTCATCACCCTCTTTTGGCAAAGCAGGTATATTTATGGCACCGGCTTTGTCACCCTCAGTTTTTATTTCCTCCATTACAGATGTACTTGAGCAGCTTTTTCCTGAAGAGTAAAACAAAATACTATCAATAAATCTTACATCTTATTTATTTATTTTATCTGTTTATTGGGGGGAAAGGGAGGTATCAGGGATTGAACCCAGGGGTACCTAACCACTCAGCCACATAACCAGCACTTTTTTTTTCTTAATATTCTTTTAGTTGTAGATGGATACAATATCTTTATTTCTTTATTTATGCTGAGGATCGAATCCAGTGCCCCACGCCTGCAAGGCAAGCGCTTTACCACTGAGCTATAATCCCAGCCCAGTACTTTTTTTTAATTTTGAGACAGGTTCTCACTAAGTAGCTTAGGGTCTCACTAAATGGCTGAGAGTAGCTTTGAAATTGTAATCCTCCTGCCTCAGCCACCTGAGCCACTGGGATTACAGGCATGGGCCACTGAGCCTGGCTTAAACATTATATATTACTAGTGAGTAGAATTGTTAAATTATTCCCAACTTATTTTATATTTTCCAACTTTTCCTTTCAACTTCCACAGACACAGTTATGAAAGGTCACCAAATATCATGCTGATTTCATAGTTGTTAAGGCGAGAGCTTGGAGTTTGGCCAAAGAAAATACTAACAAAACAAGGGATTAAAATGAGGTTATACTAAAAGCCAATACCAAAACTCAAGGTAATTGTAATAATTATCAAAGCTACAGCAATTTAAAATCTGTATAAAGTTAAAAATTATATCCTAACATATGATGCTATGAGCCACTATTAATGAAATGTTCCATTTCAAACATGTATATAAATGACACACTAGGCTATAAAATCCAATACAAAGTATTTCCTACACTAAGCTTATACCATACATTGACAATATATAATAAGAAAAAAACATTACAAAGTATTTTTCTTCCTCTGATGGTGAACCCATCCAAATCTTCTACTTAAGTTGTCTTCCAGGTCTCAAAACCTGGAGGGCAAAATGCAATCAACCAGAAAGAACTAATGAAATTGGACACCATCAGCTAAATCTTCCAGCAACTCACAAAGTTTCTAATTAACCCTATGTAGAGGAAAGCATGTGGAAGGATGATAAAGAAATATCCATATGCATTGTAAAACCATTTTCTCTGCATTTGATGAAATTTCTTTCCCTACTTTTGTGACCTTGCTATCTTCTTTGTCTTCACAACTCAATTCTGATGTCACCTATGCCAAGAAACCTGACCTGTCCAGCTGAGTCTTTCCATGATGGATAAGCAATTCCCCATGCCATCTCTACCAAGCTACATACTACATTGGACTGTAATTGTATATTTGTCTAGTTCTCCTCTGAAGTATGAATTCATTCAAAAAACATCTATGAACTCCATTCATAATATAATTACAGGGCAAAGGCAATGAGAGGCTGAAGCAGCAGCCAAGAAGCCTTGTTTGGGACTATGGAAGGACATTTTCTATCATACTAAGTGGAATAATAACAAGAAGGGATAGACAAAACCTAAGCTAAGTAATCTTTTTAAAGGATCACTAACTGCTGTATGGAGAACTGACAACAGAAATGACAAGAGTAGACACTGGTGAAACAGGAAGGAAGCACCCTCTGCAACAAAGAAAGCTAGAGATGAGTCCACCTGAGTGAGGAGGAAGCAGGAAAAGAGATTCAGAAGAGTCCCACAACTGAAGGATTTACGAATGAAAGGTTTGAGAGGAAGACAGGAATTGCCAACTAGAATGATCATGAAAAGGACAAAAGCCACAACCAATATTAACAAAGCAAAGCATTAATGCAATTTCAGAGAAATATGCTATTAAAGGGGGGTTAGGGGTGCAGCAAAGTAGCTGAGACTTTAAAACAAGTACTTTATTATACAGAAACAGTCCAGGGACTGACTATATGTACCATTTCACCATGCTGACTATTTTTGTTATTCTTTTTAAGACCTTAATCTTTATTTTCTTCTTTAAATTAAGTCAAAGGCTGAAAATCTGCAAAGAATTATCTATAATTGGTTTTCTCTGCTTCATGTGAATTCAAGAGAGGCTTTCCAAAAATGTATTATATATTGCAAATTGAGTTGCACTAAAAAATTTTTTTTCATTTTGGAATCTTCTTTTTTATTAAACCAAATAGACAATGCTGGTTGTTTGTCTCACAATTCCATTACAAAAAGCACTGGTGCCCATGACTTTTACTGTAACAGTCCCTTGGCTTCCTGGTTAAATAACCTATAATTGTAGATAGTTTATTGATGACCTAGGTGGGCAATTAAGACATCTATACTACTGAACATAGATTTAAAGCATCAGATCATCAAATACCTACTACGTATGAGTGAAACATAACCAGATATTTTCTCACCTGAGACATTGATATTATCTGATGAATTCTGATCCACTCGCCCCCTGGTAACAGAGGTTTTATCTTCTGAAGGTGAATCTGTGTTACCTAGCTCTGTTGCTTCTTCTGGCTTTTCATGGACCTTGAGGTCCTCTGTGCCTACATCATGGTTAGGGTCCTCTGTCTCATCGACATCTACAGACAAATCCTCATCCTCCTCAGCCTTAGGCCTTTTAGAATGAGACCTAGTACATTGGAAGCTATAACCAAGAGAAGTAGTGGTTAGAAAGGAAAGTTTGTAAATGATATGAAAAAATACATGCCAATACAAACGTTGTTGTTCATTTATTTACAACTGATCACTATGCAAAAACAATCATCACATTAAACCTGAATATTAATCATAACAGTTTCAATACCAACTAAAAATTAAAGCTCAAAAAATTTTCAACAATTGATTAAACATTTATGAAAAAAAGAGTCACAGTTAAAACATTATAGAAGCATTTGTAGGGTAAACATAGATGATAATAATGTATAATCTATTTTAAAACCTTAGAAGAAAGTTTTCTGAATGTATTCATCATGAAGAAATGTTTGAAGAGACAAATGCTTCGCCTGATTTGAACCTTACAAAATGTACACATGTATGGAAATATCACATAGCATCCCATGGATATGTAAAATTTTTATGTTTTTATGTTTTTATGTTTTTATGTATGTATTTAAATTAATTTAAATATAAAATTTTAAATAAATAAAAATCTGAAAATAAAAAAATTAAAAAGGATAAGATGAGGAAAAGGAAATCAGTAAATGAAGTATTATTTAGATAGTGAAAAGGAAGAGATAAATCACTGATCTTTTAAATATGTTGTCAAATATTCATATTTCAAGGTGTACTAGTGATCATTTTTTACCAAGTTTACTATATTTCTCAAGCAAGTGTAAAACTTTTCAGATTAAATTCCAAATCATCAATAGCTAAAGGTATCATAACAAGAAAAATAAATGTATATATTTAATGTCTTTTATTAACTTATTATTTTTCAGATTGGACACCATTTTCATTTACCTCCACTTTTAGTACTCTCCAACAAGGCACTTCAGAGCTTTATCAGACATGTATCTTGTATATGACATAACTTTTTTTTTTTAATATTTTTTTAGTTGTAGATGGATACAATGTCTTTATTTTATTGCTTTGTATGTGGTGCTGAGGATCGAACCCAGGGCCTCACGCATGCGAGGCAAGTGCTCTACCGCTGAGCTACCATCACAGCCCATGACATAACATTTTTAACAATTAGGAATAATCACAAATCACCTCAAAGCAACTATGGCCAAAATCTAAACACTCACACATATGATGGCAGGTATTATAGACACAGGAAAAAACACCACAGACTAATAGGTGTAGGAAGCCAAGGAGGGCAGAGATGTAAGTTAAAGGGAGCAGCCAGGAACACCCCCATATAAATTAGCTGTGGCTGCTGCCGATGACAGTAACCATAGTGGTATCATCACTTTTATTGAGAATCCATGCAGTGGAAAATGTGGAAAATTTCCACAGTATGAGAACTGTAGTACACGTAAAATATGTTGGCTGATCTCTCTTTGATATTTCAAGGAATCATGTCATTTGTTGGATTTTCCTAAATAGGATATTACTGAAGGGAGTTCAACAATTGCTTTGTGTCATAGGCTGAGCATATCCAATAAGTCTCTGAACATTAGGCTTTCTATCTAGCTCCATTAATTATTTGAAACTACTGACAGATGTTTTCAATCTCGTCAATATCATAGATCTATGTTTTCTATCAACTCAAAAAACCCAATGTGGTTAACAACTAGTAGACTGGATCATATAGCTAAACAAAGTATTGCTTTCTGTCCAGTAAAGAGCACTTCTCAAAAGGTTCTACTGCTGTGTCTACTGACAACATTGACTACTCCCACCCTGCAAAGCTGGCTTTTTTGATAATGTGGATTAACAAATTTTTCAAAGGCACTGAATCTCTAGTATTTCTTAAACATTGTTTGAAGGCACTCATAATAAGTTAAACATAGTAAGTTAAAAACATTTTAAATAACATAGCATACATAAACACATGCTCATACATGTTAATACTTACCACTACCACATGGGAGGCACTATGATACTCTTTATTCTAATTTACTTCCTATTTATAAAATGTGAATCCTGACCCACTAAACTGAATTGAAAAATAATACTGTGAAAATCACTGCTTTACACTAAAGGGTAAAATAGCAACATCTGAGTTTTAAACCAGCTACTGGCTAGTTCTCTGCCTCAGGTTTATCTCTTATAAAATGTGGAAGTTGGACTCCATGTTGTTAAGGTTCTCCACTCACTACCATTCTAAAATAGCAGAAAATAAATGTTAGGGGGAAGAAAAGAGTCAGAAAATAAGCATTAGAAGTGTGGGCAAAGATTACAAATTACAGTGTTATTTAGTTAATAGCAAGAATGTGGAAACAAGCTACAGGTCCAAATACAGGGAAATTAGTTAGGTACATGCAGGCATTAAAAAATATATTGTAGAAAATCATTTAATTACATGAAAAAAAAACACATAACTGGTCATCGAATTGTTAATAAAGGATGGCCCCAATTTTGGAAAGGTATATAAAATATATAATGAATATATATGTAAAGGATATATATAAAATGATAAGACTGGTTATCTCTGGGAAGTGAGGTTATGGGTGATTTGGGATTCCTTCATTATTCTTTTCCTTATTTTACAAATGTTCTCCAAAGCTCAAATATTACTTTTACAATCTGAAAGAAAAACAATGAGCAATATTGAAGAGAAAATTTTAAAATAAATCTGAAAAATATAAGATTAAAAGGTAGCCTAAGGACCTGAGCAACATAGCACACACCCTATTCAATGGGTTTTTAAACAGCTAGATGCCCACAGAAGACCTAAACTTTTGAAATGGCCCTGGCCACAAAAAGGGAATGGATTATACAGCTCACAAGGACAATCAAGTTGCACAAATGCAACATGTTCAGCTTTATATCCTATAAAGAATAAAACTACACACATAAAATGAAGTAAAAAATAAGCATCTAGATAAAAAATATGTATCAGATGTTTGACAAATAAAGAATATTATTACTGAAGTCAGAAAGGAAACTGGTAGTAAATGGAAATGTCAGAAATCGTGTTATGGAAATGATTAAAATATGGAGATGAATGCAGAGGACCAGACTAACACTGAAATACATTAGTATATGGAGTCTAAGAAGCTCTACATTGGTAAACAGAGACTTTAGAAATATTCTCAAATACAATATACAAATCTTCCTATATTTATTATACATACCAAGAATTTAAAATCACCTTGCCTCAAATTTTCAGTAAGACACTAAGCAAACATAATAAATTATAAGTTTAAAAAATCCCTTGAAGATATCATGGTCAGTGACCCATTTTAAGTGAGTAAACACTACAAGCAAGATGAGATAGCAGGGGGCGGGTCATTACCTCCGGGATGCTTTTCTTACTTTCCTCCTCCTCTGTAGCCATGCTTTCACCTCAGGGGTAGATTCTGGAGTGGGCTTTGTGTGATCAATGGTGTATATATCCTTTCCTTGTTTCCAAAGCTGATATCTATCTGGCTGAAATTTCCTCACAAAGATATCCATAGAAATTTTCACCATGTCTTTCCTGCAAGTGCACTGAAATACAAGCAAATGATTTCAATGAAATTTGTAATTAAACATTTTGCTAGAATATAAAATAACATGCAGCCAGCCCTTTAATATACCGTATGTGAATATGTGAATATTTAGTAACTACATAAATGACAATGTTTTACATTTTCAAACATTCAGTGAGTGATACACTCAATTTCTTCAGAACAGAGGTGAGAACATATATACTGTCATTTATAAACAGGAAAATAAGATGTGAAAATACTTGTACATTTTCATAGGGAATTCTATACCAGGTAAAACTAAAAGAGTACACACTTCTTGAAACTTTGTCTATGGCAGAAAGATTATCCTTCCATTAAAAGGATGCATTATTGAACTGAATGCTGGCAGTTCTGTAAGCCTGAATAAGTGGTGTTGTCGTTGGGGAGTGTTCTCTGAGTGTTCCCCAAGGGCCCACTATGTTTAAAGGGATGTTGGTAGGTGGCAGAATGGTCGAGAGATGGGGTTGATAATTGGTAATTCTTGCAAAAGTCTTGTTAAAAAGAAGCAGGCCTCGCCCTATCTTTCTTTCTCCTCTTGCTGGAGATGTGACTGTTTGCTCCTACAGGTGCTCCTACCATAATATGTCACCATCTGCCACCCTCACCAAACACCAAACGAATGGGGCCTAGACTTGGATTTTGAAATGCTGGAACTTTTTGTATGTTAGTTCCCTCTGGTATTTCATTGTAGTACAACAAAGTGACTAATAAACCAGAGCTGTCAACAAAAATAAAATAAAGTTTGATTAGAATAATTCATACAAATGAGATGAGATAAATTTTCTCTAAAATTAAACACATGTTTAATTATATTTCTATTAATAAATAAACTCTTATGATGTAACCAAAAATTAAGAACAAATGATGTCTCTTCTATATCATATCAAACTCCTCTGCTAACAGCATAGAAAACATATCCAATGGAAGGCAGAGGATTAGATGGAAGTTCAAAGAAAAGGTTATTTTGAATTCACTACAGGCTTGATATTCATGAGTACATAATCACATCTTGTAAAACAAGTTTCCTATAACGGCTTCACACAAGTTTAATTAGATTGAGGCCAGCACTCTAAGCATTAGGGCAGATATCACAGATATGATAATAAACAGTTCAAAGATTTAACTGCTATGCCTTGACAAAGCTTCACGCACCTGGTGACTAAACGTTAGCCTTGACACAATATTCTCTATATATTAGTGACAAAATTATCACTTCCGTGCTAATTAATTTCAAACTCTGATTAATTTTAAGCCTTAAACTTCCCTTCATGGAGTCTATTATATGGACAAACTTTCTCTAAATAAATAAAACACATGAAACATAGATCCAATCAAGCATCTCGGCACAAACCAGAAATAGAGATGTGGCCAGCCAGGAAGGATCTGTGTAGGACTTTCCTGTCTAACAGCTTAAATGTACATGAATTTCCCAGAAAACTGATTAAGGATCTAGAGACTTGCATACTAGCAACATATCTAAAATTAACTTTGTCAACTGCAAATACATTCTATCACTATCGACTTGTTGATACCATGACTCTTCCACTCTCCTGCACTCAAAGTAAACGCCTGTGATGTCATGACTCTTCCACTCCCCTGCATGCATAAGTCAACATTTCCTCATTCCTACCTACTCCACCATCCATAGAAATTCACCAAGTTACCATATACAATTAATCCTTCCTCTGAAATGCCTCCTACATCAATTCCTTCTGCCAACATCTTCCAACTTCACTGTCAGACCTTGAATCCTAGTAAGTAAAATAAAGCTTATTTCCCTGCCTGTAGCCTGTCCTAACATTAATCTATCTTTATAATGATTACTTTAATCTCCCTCAAATAGACTGTGATCTTTCATTTTTCACTTCGATATGATGCTTTCCCCCTTTTCTGACTTTAGAATAAAGTCTAAACTTTTGAGTCTGGGATTCAATGCCTCCAAAATATGACTTTATCAGTGAGATTTTCAGGTTTGTCTCCCAATGCAAGGCAATGTGAATACTCCTCTCCAGGCCAGGTCACTGGAAGGCACCCAACGCTTCCTTTCCTCAGCACTTTTTTTATCACAATAATTTCCTGCTCACCACTCTGCCAGCTAAAGAAAATTCATCTTAACACCAAATGCAAATTGTACCAATTATTCAGAACCTAATACTATTCATCAACACCACTGATTTATATTAACTGTGTAAAGTGAGAGTTCTGGGATATCTTCCTTGTGGAATGTGGAAATTGGGGATCCGGAAAAATTTAAAGATACTTTGGTTTAAGATTCAATCTTTCAATTAAAGGGAAAAAAATGAAAGCATGGGCTCATCACCAGAATCTTTATTTCCTTACAGTGTTACAAATTTTGCTTCAGGAGGAAACATAAAAAGTGGAAAACAGTGATGCTTCCTCTTTTAATGAGCTACTTTAGGCCTGCGCATGAGTATGGTTATAGCATTCCAAGGGGAGATGGGCCAGTAAAATGCGGAACAATATTTCTAAGGAAAATGGTTTAAGAAAAAACAAACAAAAAACCCTTTAGCTTGATGGTCATCTCATTCGAGATGATGGTGCTATGAAACCTAATTTGTGTACATCTGGCTCTTGCACTTTGAATAAGCTTCAGAACTCTGTAGAAAATAATGAATTTCAAATCCATGGATTGTCTACTACTAACAAGGATTTAGAAAACTGTACACCAACAGAAACGCTGCTCTCCTGGAATCAAAGGCACTGAGTCAGCACAACACAAAGGAATCCAAGGGTAGAGCCACAGATGCAGAGGACTGAGCCACACAACACCATCAGGCTACTACAGTGTCTTATCATACCTGGGGTATAGAAACATGCCACCTTGTGCTGTAAGATTTATTAATTAAAGATTAAATCTACGAGAAAATTCACTTCTGCAAAAATTTTCTGAAATCAGCATAAAACTATCAACAATTACTATCCAAATAATGGTGCAAATGATAATACACAAAGAAAGATCCCCCCCTTCAAAATTATGGTTGAGATTATTATACATTGAAAGATGAGAAAAATAAGTCATCTTATCTTTTTGCTGAGGAACTGTAAGACTCATGATATAACACAGTACAGTGCTTTTAAAAATGGGGCTCAGTCCCCAGCTTCAACACTAACCAACATATTTAACAACTTTTTAACCTCTTGGTGCCTAAGCACCCCCATCAGAAACAACTGAATAAAATTAGAATCTACTCTAAAGGAGCTAAGATAAATATTTTTTTGCAGTTTAAAAACATGGCCACATGCTATTTAAGTGGCTATTCTTAAAAAATAGAATATGCCTTACACAAATTGATTTATACTGGTGTGAGCACAAAATCACACAGGTGCCTACAGTTATGTTTTGCCTTATTGAGAAGGTTGATGGAGATTAGAAACTGGCTGCCATGTATAAATAATGACCTTGAGAGACAATTAAAAACTCAAACTAGAATTCTAAATTTCCATGGGATTAACAAAAAACAAGAGGACAGAGCCATTGTCTTAGGGTAAGATGACTCTGGTGCTCATCAAGTTCCTATGAGTTTAGTATAGTGCTACAACTAGACTAAACTCCTTGGCCTCCAATTTTGAATGAACAACTGAAAGGCAGGACGAGGCAGGTGTTGACGGCGGGAAAGGATAATAACTAAGTCTGTGTTGACCAGGCACCAAAGGTGGGACACAGTAAGGTATAGTAAGAAATGAGCAGAGGCTTAATTCATGCTACTTCTTTAACCATTATTTTAATAAAAAATAATTAATAGAAAAAATTAGTGTTACATGGCTACTTGTATGTGATTCAGAAGACACGAGATAATATCCACCTGAATTTCAAAACAAAAGAATAATTTTCAGTACATAAGTGTGGGGAGTGTTTCTCTTCTTATTTAAAAACAAAACTTCAATGAATTTCAACAATGAATATATCATAACCAAGAAAAGATTACACCTAAAATTTAAAATTCTGAAGTTCATGTCATTAACTTCCCATCAGTTATGAAAAGTGCCCAATCTATAGGATAAATTAGATTTACTGAAAACAAGTGGAGAGAAGGGTCCTGGCTAGCAAATGGTGGCTAACTCTTCTTTTGAAGATTCTAAAATATCAAAATAGAGAACATATTGTTGTCTTCTGGTGATGGGTGAGTACTTAGTGTATCCACACCTACCCTTTCCTACCCTACCCTTTAAACCTAGGACACTAAGCTTTGGAATAACCACTGTAATTAGTTAACCAAAAAGAAAGAAAGAAAGAAAGAAAGAAAGGGGGGGGGGAGAGCTCCCAATAAATAGGCTATGAAAATATGGTACTGTGTTTAAAATTTTAAAATACCAAATATTCAGTAAAATTGCCTTCATTGGCTTTGAGAATGTTCATATAGATTGCCCTCTGAAGAGTATTTCGTATTTCTTCTATTAAGAACAAATAGAAAAGAGAAATTTTCTATTTTCTAGTTTTCTAAAAAACCTTCTTTTGCTAAGATGGTAAGACTTAGAATGTATTGCTATAGATGTTATTATTCATAATGCATAATAACTGTTAATTATTTTAACATTAAATAATAAAACAACACTGCTAAGTGTTAGGCACAGTAATCTTTTATGTAACCAGGAAGGTAGGTGACAACCGGTAGTAACTACTTAGAGCCAAATCAGTAACTAGGCCTAACATATCATTTCATTTTTTTTTTCCTTTTTTTTTTTTTTTGGTACCAGGGATTGAACTCAGGAGCACTCAACCACTGAGCCACATCCCCAGCCCTATTTTGTGTTTTATGTAGAGACAGGGTCTCACTGAGTTGCTTAGCACCTCGCCATTGCTGAGGCTGGCTTTGAACTCGCGATTCTCCTGTCTCAGCCTCCCTAAGTGCTGGGATTACAAGTGTGAGCCACCACGCCCGGCTCATTTTTTTTTTCTTCATTAAATTTAGTTATACATGACAGTAGAACATATTTTGACATACCATACATACAGCCTTTTTTGTACCAGTGATTGAAGCCATACACTCTCATAATCACATAGATAACTTAATACTATTAACTTTGCAAACTTCAATAAAAATACATGTTAAAATTTAGAAAATTCAATAGGTAAAGCATCAAGAATTATTTGGGGGAGGGGATACTGGCTATTGAACTTGGGGGCACTCCACCACTGATCCATATCCCCAGCCTATTTTGTATTTTATTTAGAGACAGGGTCTGAGTTTCTTAGTGCCTCACTGTTGCTGAGGCTGGCTTTGAACTCGCCATCCTCCTTTCTCAGCCTCCCAAGCCGCTGGGATTATAGCATCAAGAAATTTTTTAACTGTAGAATGTGGATATTAAATTGACACAATTATAATGAGTCTTTCTTTATATATATATATATATTATATATATATATTTTATATATATTATATATATATTATATATATTATATATATATTATTATATATATATTATTATATATATTATTTTATTATATATATATATTAATACATGGTTCATTATGCAAAAAATATAACTATTACAAATATGTATGCACTTAATAACAGCCCACCAAATTATATTGAACACAATTTAGCAGAATTGATAAGAGAAATAGGCACACCCACAAAAATAGTCAGAGATTTCTATATCCCACTCTCAATAACAGAACATGCAGATGGAAGTAACATAACAAGATAAACAGCACAATTGATCAACTGGTTTAACAGACAAGAATATTCTACCATATAACAACAGAATACACAGTATTTTCAAGCACACCCGAGACATTTTCTAGTATAACTATTGTGTTAGGCCAGAAATTAAATTGGTTTAAAAAGTTATATCACATAAAGTGTTTCCTCTGATCACAATGGGATAAAGTGAGAAATCCAAACAAGAAAAGTGGAAAATTCACAAATTTGTGAAAGTTAAACAGCACACAAATGAGTCTTTCTTTTCTTTTTTTTTAAACTTTTGTAGTTGTTGATGGACCTTTATTTATTTATTTATTTATTTATTTATTTATTTATTTATTTATATGTGGTGCTGAGAATCGAACCCAGTGCCTCACGCGTGCTAGGCAAGCGCTCTACCGCCAAGCCACAACCCCAGACCCTAATGAGTCTTTCTTAACAAGATCTCCTGACCAACTAATCTACAATCTACTTGTTATTCTCCCAGGTTTGCATCTCTTTGATTTCTTCAAAATAAAATAACTCTTTATCCATTTTCAATTTAATCATGCCCAAACCATAAACAGCCTTCTGGCCCATTCTCTACATGTACAAAGATAACCTTCTGGTGGTTTGTTAGAATTAAAACACACTGTTACTATTAACACACTGGTACTCCTGAATCTTCATCTATATCTCACATCTACAAACCATTGCAACCCAATATAAACAGTAGATTTTCATTGCTTTATATCAAACTCACATGAAGAAAAAGATCCAGGTCTTCGAGAAATTGCCTCATTGTTAAGTCATGTAAATTGGGAGGCCTCCAAGTGACTCAAGACTGTCTCTGCAATACTGTGGTCTAGTTCATTCTCATTCTAAATGTGAATGAGAAAAAACGCCCCACTATATAATCAAATTGATCAATTTATCAAGGAGATCAGTTAAATTATTAGAAGCATGACTAAAAGGGTTACCAAAAATACTGAATAGAAACAATTTTATAAAATGGAAGCATTATGCTGGTTAAAGCCTTTATATACTGACAGAATATTATTCCATTATTTGAGTTAGTAACTCAAGCTAAAAAGATAGACACAAAAACCATTGAAGGACTTTTTGTTTCTGAAATGTTTACCAGAAAATTAATAGTAAATAAATAATTTATGTGCTGATGGATTTCAAATGTGTAAAGTTAGCACAACATTGATTTATTTCATCTATGTACTATTTAATTTTTGTTCACTCACAAATTTACCACCTACACAATTTTGGAAGTAAATTATCATAACTCTAATTTACAAGAATTATATTAACATGGGAAACTACATTTTCAAAGTACAGATCTAGTTTTGGTGAAAAATATTTTAATTGCACTTTCATTTCCAGGGACGCATTTCAGATACCATTTAAGGATAAATAACACATGTGAAAAATAAACCACAGTATTATATTTATACTGACTGAGCAGAAGAAAAAAGAAATACAATTCTAAGATCAATATTTTTTAAATTAATTTATTTAAATACATTTCAAGTCATAGTACATATGTAGAGCTCAATGTTTCCATTTCTCTGGTTGCAAACCAGATAGAGTCACACCATTTGTGTCTTCATTCATGCACCTAGGGTAGTGGTGACCATCTCATTCAACCGTCTTTACTACACCCATTCCCCTTTCCCTCCCCCCTCCTCCCTCCTACCCCATCCAGAGTTCCTCCATTTCTTCTATGTTCCCCATTCCCACCCCC
>PVHX01027377.1:0-19477 GCA_004024805.1 Geosciurus inauris | reverse complement strand
GGCAAGGTCATAATAGGTTGGAAAAAAGGATTTTAATATCATGGATAAATATATGTTTCTTTGAAAATCTTATCAAATCATGGAATGAGAAATAAGCACATAAACATATTTGTATAAAATTCTAGGGATAACAACCACATAGTTTATTTTTGGGTCCATGGATTCCAGGATTAAGACTCTGTCATTATGAGATCATTTTGATTAAACTTGGGTTGCTTAACCACTAAGCCACATCCTCAGCCTCTTTTTATAATTTGTATTTTATTTTATGATAAGATCTAAGTTGCTTAAGAGCGTTCCTAAATTACTGAGGCTGGTTTGAACTTACAATCCTCCTGCCTCAGCCTCTGTAATCACTGGGATTACAGATGTGTGCCAGCTTGCCCAGTTATCATTTTCAAAGAGTGTACATAGTTCTTTCACATGTATTTCAGAAGTTGGTCAGGAAGGTTTGTATCATTCCATTTCATTCCCTCTAAGGCTCTCATGAATCAGCATGTGCTAAAGGTGAGGATATTAAAATTTTAAAGCTAGTATTTCTGATTCTGAGTCTTGTAGTCATTTTAATTCCCTGATTTCAACATATACTAATAAAACGTGAAAATTTTAAAGACACTGGGTTAAGTTATACAGATTTTTAGTGAACCAATTAGTCATAGTCCCATGTGGTTCTTAGAATGTAGAGAAGAATCCAGAAAATCACAAGGAGAACTTGGCAAGAAAATGTACTATGAATATTGGAGAAAGTGGATAGTTCAGGCCAGCAGAGCTATATCAACCAATTTTTCCATTGTTAAGGGGCCAGAAAACATGTTTCTTTATATACAAATTTTTTCTTAATTCATGCTTATGTTTTGCCTGAAATGTAAAACAAAAGCTTCTCATCCTCTTCCACATCCAAGCAGGTATATGTTTTTATAAAATATGTGTTCTGAAAGATTATGCAAACATCAGATTTTGGAAATTTGAATTATTTCTCTAAGAAAAGCTAGCTTCACAAATCAATTACCATAGGAACTGGAAATACTCGGCCACTTATAAATAAATTCTGTGTTTTTTAACAACCTCTATTGGGCTATAATTTATGTGCTATAGTTTATTCTTTTAGTATGTAATTTAATAACTTTTTCCTATTTATAGGTTGTATATCCATCATCATAATCTAGTTTTAGAACATTTTCATCATCCTCTCAAAGAAATCTTGAACACATTGTATTAACTCTTCAATCCTTCTTCTGTCTACCTGTGTCTCAGCGCTTAGCCATAAGCAGTTATTTACTTTCTGTCTCTATACATGTGCCTGTTCCGAACATTTTATATAAATGATACTATGCAATATGTGGCATTTTGTGTCTACTTTCTTTTACTTAGTATATTTTTGCAACTTACATGCATTGAGGCATCTATCAGTGATTTATTTATTTTTGTTGTCCAATATTTCACTTCATGAATATGCAGCATTAATTATTCATTTTTTAGTTCATAGACATTTGAGTTGTCTCTAATTTTGACTATTAATCTTGCTTTCCTTGCAAAAGTCTTTTTTTTCCGCTTTTTTAATCAAGGTTTTCTAAATGTATATTTTCATTTCTCTTAGTTCAAATAGAAGATCACCTATTTTTGAATCATGCAGTAACTCTGCTTAACATTTGAGAAATTTACAAACTGTTTTCCAAAGTTGTGCACCATTTTCCATTTCCATCAGAAATGTACAAATATTTCAGTTTCTCCATGCTTTTTTTTATTTGCTCTTTTTTAGTTATACATGACAGTAGAGTCTATTTTGACATAGTTATACAAACATGGAGTATATCAAATCTAATTAGGATACCAGTCTTATGGTTGTACATGGTGTGGAGATTCAGTGTGGTGTATTCATACAAGTACATGGGAAAATTATGTAAGATTCATTCCACTATCTTTCCTATTCTCTTCTTGTCCATCTTTTTTATCTAGGCACTTAAATGGGAAAATAATATATTGAGCACTTCTGCCTATTTTTATAAGTAAAAAATTATTAGAACATAGTCACACTCATTATCCTATTAGCATCATCTATGGATGCTTTTGCAGTATAATGGCAGGGATGAGCAAGAGAGACAGTATGCTCTAAGGAATTACAAATATTTACTATCTGTCCAGTTAGAGAAAAAGTTTACCAAATCCTGCTTTAACACATCAAAAATCCACATCCTCTATCATGTTTTATAACAAATGAATTTCCATGTATCATATGCTTGGAAAGAGTTAAAAGTGTATCTGTATATGAAAGGGACGATTGAAATGATTTTGTTTGAATACATTTGTGAATTTCTGATTGGTGTTAACTTTCTATTTATTCGTTCACTCATATTCATTCAACATGTTTATTAAATATTCATTATTCAATATAGTTATTAAAGATGTATTGTGTGCCAGTGGCCCTGTAAGACTCTGGGATAATATAGTGAGGACAGGCAAAGTCTGTGCCCCAATAAAGCTTATCATTTATGTAAAGAGTGTTTCTTATAGAAAGGAAGTGGTGAGGTTTGGGGTGCACAGGTGAGGATAGGACCCAGAGTAAACTCTAAAATGAAAGTGATAAGGGATAGCAAAAGGAACTGTTAGAGAAATATTTCCCAATGAGTAAGGATATTATTAAGTTTTTTTTTTTTTTTTTTTTTTTTTGAGGGAGGTGCATTGGTCCCAGTGCCTTTAGGTATGAGCAACAGACTTCTTAATCTTCCTGAGCATAAATATGTGAAATGTGCATTATATATCTCTAACAGTATTTCCAGTTACTGACCTTCCCATCTCAAAGTTTGATAAAGCATGTTATAAGAGTTAGTGTTCTATGAAGTATTTTCTTGAATTGAAAAAAAAAAAGAAAATAAAAGATTTAGAACTTTGTTGGTCAAGAATTGAGCTGCAGATGAAAAGATTCATGAAAGTGCCTGGAAACAAAATGAGATGACATATTCAGCACCTTTCATTCCCTGGAACTGGGTGACTTTTCAGATCCTGAAACTTTCCCTTGTATAGATATTAGGCCTGTAAATTAGTTATGGTAATGCACCATTCAAAGGGTCTTTGAAGTTTAGTTTTCCTTTATTAAATACCTATCTTTCATATGTCTTTTTAAAGCACTTTAAGATCATGCAGAAGAAAGTTCAAGGAAAGTTGATATAATGGATTATTCTTCCTTGGACTCTAACACTTTTGAAAGGATCATTTCTTGCCTTTTTGTCAAATAGACTTGGATAAATTTTCAAAGTGAAGTGTTTTGGTTCTCAAAGGCTAGAGGTATCTTTTGATCTCCTTTTTCTTCATTCTAACATTTCTCTTCCTTCACCAATGCATGGTTGCAAAGCTGATTCAAAAATATTATCATAATTGCTTTGCTAATTCTTTGTCAAGTTCCCCAAAAGCCAAAAATAAGCACTAAGGAGGCTCAGTTCAGCAGCATCAGAAGGGCTAGATGTGCTGATAGTGAGCAAAAATGAGATCAGCTCAGCTGCTATATGAACAGTCAATCAATATCCTGAGGTGTAGAAAACAAACTCACGTGTGGACAATTACCAATTTTGCCCCTTATTCTCTTTGCATAAGTAACTGCACTACCTTGTAATTCAGATTCCTCAGCTGCACAATCAACAGAGATAATAATACTTTCCTCAGTTATTATGAAGTACCAAAGAGCTGGTTGATATGCAGTAAATACAATTACCAACACATACCATTAGTCTAACTAATGAAAAAAAATCTATTATGATAGTTTTTGGGGGTGGAGTCGGGTGGGATTGGAAATATCAATAGTACTTTGAAGACTGATTTATCTGACTTATTGTGTCAGAATGACCAGATGAACAAATCAGTGAAATACAAAAGACATAATGAATATAGGTATCACAGTATCATTATAATCGTAAACACAAATGAATCAACTCACTTGAAAGAGATATCCAATATTCAGTAGAACTTCCTGTGGGTCTGTTGAGGGTTAATGTTCTCATTCTGGTCAGTGAGAACTAAGATATAAATAAGGGTATAATATATATCTTTTAATAAATAGACAAAAGGCAGTTTCATCAAATACATGACTGGAAGGGACGGATATATTGGATAACAGGATGGTATCTGTGTCATTCTTGCATATGGCATGATGCATATAATTTGTGAGAGGGACCTGTGTTTCAATCCAAATTACATCCTCCCAAGTATATGAAAGGAAAACAGAAGTCCGTAAGAGACTTAGGGATTTAAAATGGCTTTAGTAGTAAAATAATAGTTAATGGTATGATAAAGAGATACTTATGACAAAAACATCCCAGTAAGATCCTAGCCCACCCCAAATGCATACAACATATTTATAACAATGGAGGGCACCGCCCTATTCAAATTTGGACTTGATTATTATAGTGTAAGATTTAGTTGTAGTCATTCCATTCTCAGAGATAAAGCACATGCTAATATATTCAAGAAAAGTTAAAATAGTTGGTTGCAGTTGTTGATAAAAGTATTAAGACATTAAGGAATGTGACATAGACTTGAAAATCAATTACAAAAATATGTAGATGGAAATATTAAAAAAAAACTATTTCTATGTTGGTTCCAATAACCCTGTACCTAGGAATTTACCATGAAGTTATTCCTCCACACTTAAAAGCAATGTATACTCAAGGGCTTAAATTGAAACAGAGTTATAAAACACAGAAAACTATATCAGGTACTCATTGAAGAATTTGTGTGCAACCACTGAATGGAATGCTAAATTTCCATAAGAAAGATGAAGAAGCTTTCTATGGACTGATTACCAGAGTATATATTGGAAAGAATGATTATAGTATGTTAACTTTTATTTAACAAATAATGGAAAATAAGAGTATATAATTCTCTCAAGATATCTGTATATCTCAATTCATCTGTTGGTCTAGGTACTGTCTATACTTTTGTTTGCAAAAAGAAATAGAAACTGAATTAACTGAAGTCAAACTTAGTTTAAAAGGATAAAAAAGCAATTGGTTCAAACTGATTCTGAGCATCAAATTAATAACTACCACACTAAGAAAATACGTAACTTTTGCTTGATTAGATTACTTACTAATTAACATATTAATTAATCTAATTAGTTGAGATTTTAAATTCAGGCAACATTATTCATTACATACATGCTTAGAAATATGTATCCTGAAGTCCAAAACAACTGAAAAAATAGCATTAACTCTTCTTGGTAGGAATTGTTTGTTGATAGTTTCATTGGTATAGTCATTCTGAAACTGTTTTGTGTATGTATTTTGGGAAATAACAAACAAATGAGTGAATTAGTATTGTTGCAAAAAGGGAGTGCAAATGTGAAATGAGGTCATTGTCGAAGAAGGCTGTAGTGTTGAGATTTTTAGAAGAGTCAATATACTCCCATTGAGTACACACTCATGCATACACACACACAACAAACACAATATATTGTTCAAGCACACAGTCATCCATCTTGGATCCGTTCGGCTATTCTATGTTCCAATATTACTTTTTCTTCTTGAAAAAGGATTTTAGAATGCCTGATGTGTATTTAATGCCCAAATCTTGACTAATAAGTACCATTTACTAGACATATATTTAAAACTGAGAAGCTTAAGAGGCTCGTGTTATGTTAGAAAAAGAAAAGAACTAGGTGGGCTATGGGAGAAAGCAAAGGAGGGCTCAACAATAAATAGGATAAGGTGGAAAGACTAGAAATACTCTATATAGAGAGAATTTATTGATAACATTGGAGATATGTAACATTGAAAAGAAAAGGAGAGAATAACAGGTTAAATTTTTTGAAGATTAATCCAGAGTGACAGAAAAGAGCAAAAAGACAATGTAAAAATAAATAAATAAATAAAAGAGTACTGTTCTTTAGGAATATAGTGATATGTTTTTATCACTGGAGGACCATACTTGAGTTCACTTGGGAAAAAGAGGAAATATCTAGAGCTGTCGGAGGCAGAATTTATACTACCAAGAGAGTGAGTAGCGCTGGTACTCATGGGAAAATGTGCTTTGTTTGTTTAAATAGCTTTGCAAGCTTGCAGGGAACTGAAATCCACTACTCAGTGATAAGCAGGAACTGCACCTGTTTTGTTGGATAAGAAGGGTGGCTTGGAGAGGTGATCTTATCTGCAGGAACCAAACAGGGAGGGAAAGTGTGGTTGGGTCATTGAAGTCCCTTTCAATTTCATGGATATCAAGTCAGCACATAGTTTCAGAACTCTTTAGTCCTTGCATGAGCTAATAAATGTGGCTAAGATGATGGACTAGAAAAGGTCTTGGCTTTTATCTCATTATAATTTGCTAAGGAAAGGATTATAATTATCAAAAAATGCTAAAATCATTGAGTGAAAACAATGCTTAAGAATTGGATATTCAGGTGCTTTCAAAGCTTCATCACATGCATTACTCATAAAAACACAACAGTGGAATACATTCCCTTACAATATAGTGAAAATTGTGGGTAGGTCTTTACTTGGTAGTGTAAAGCCTAAGGATTTGTGTCTTCTGATAAAATGCTATGGGAGATACACCTCATCAATTCTTTGGTGCTCTTATCAAAAATATTGATCTGAATCTAATCACAAAACAGCAGACAAATCCACAAGGTGGAATTTTTGCAGGACAGCTGGCCTAGTCTTTTTAAAAGATTTAATATGTCAAGAATAGGGGAAGACAGATCAACTCTTCTAAATTAGGAAAGACTAAGATGACATAAAGATTAAATGCAATGTAAGAATTTTGATTGTATCATGAATTAAAAAATATGAGGCATATGTATATGACTATCAGTGAAATCAGAATGTAGGTTGTATGGTAGATAAGGTTATTAAAATGTCCGTGCTGCTTTTTGTGGTAATGTTGCAGTTATATATTCTTGGGAGAGGCATGCTGAGATATTCTGAGTATTTATGTCTATCCTGTTGAAAGACAGAGAGAGGAGAAGTAGAGAATGGCAGGATTTTGAAGAGTTGGTTTATTAGTTTTCATTGTGCTCTTCTTTCAACTTTTCTACAAGTTTGAAATTCATCAACTAAATAAATTTAATTAACTTACAACTTAGCAGAATGTAAAAATATATCAATTGCTGAGAGAAATAACATAAAAAAGATACAGATTTCTGTTCGCATGCTACATCATAATACAATTGCAGAATCCACAGGAAAATGGAATCTTAAAAGATTTTGGAGGAAAGATAGACTACAGAATATGAACAATTTAAACAGACTTCTCAGCAACAGCCATGAGAAACTCAAATATAATGGAATAGTATCTTCAGTGAACTGAAATATCTTAAAATTATATACCCAGAAAATGCATCTTTCATGAGCAAGGATGAAATAAAATTTAAAGAATACAAACTGAGATAAGCCAAAGAATATTTAATAAAATATCTGCTGAAGGTAGAATGCAGGCAGAAAGAAAATTGTACTGTATGGAAAGGCAGAGATAAAAGAAGAAATTATGAGCAATTATATTGATAAATATATGATTAAATCTAAATAAATAATGGTCATATAAAATAATATTAATTCAAAATTTTATGAAGAGGAAAATAATCATTATAAAATTCATCACAAAATCATATATCAGTAGGAGGGGGAGCAAAGTAATAATATAGAATGGTCTTTGTATGATGTGGAAAGTGGATAAGTTACTTATTTTCAAGTTTGTTAGGTTATTTGGTTAAGTTAAGTGAGGGTAATCACTGTAAGTATAGATAGAAAGCACAAGCATCTAAAAGTGAAGGAGAAAATTGAATAAGAAAGCAAGAAGCTGAGAATTGAGCATTTAAGGACATGAATAATACAATGCAGGTAAGAAGGGAAGATGGGGAAACAGGGACAGAATAAAAGTTGGGAAGTTTGGAAAAACCAATGCAGAGTTTTTTGTTTTGTTTTGTTTTGTTGAGGGAGTTTTTCAAAGTCAAAGAAACTTAGCACCTCCAAGTTATAAAGCTGTTTTATGAGAATTAATACTAAAAATAGTATTGAATTTACTATTAAATCCCCAAATAGATTGTTTCTTAAGCATATGACGTGTGGCAGGTGTACACACAACTCTCCCTGATTAACATGAATTGTGATGATGCCTGTCAATCCAAACTTGTGTGGGGATTGATTACTACTAATATTCTCGTAGTGTTGATACACTTTGCAACCACTGCTGAGTTCAGAGTGAAAGCATTTCACCTTATAAATATGAGTGTGGAATGATAGCCAAAGATCACATTCCATGCTAGTTTTCATTATAGAGTATCTATAAGAATCTGAGGGTGAATGACATCTTTGGAATGAAAAGATCACTCTCCTGAGTAGGACTTGAAAATCTCTACATGTATGTATTTCAAATGCATCTGTGGTTTTGCCTAATTTTAATGGGTACTGCTTTGTGATTCTTTGGAAAGAGGAGTATCAGGGGACTTTTAAATCTATCAGTTGATTGCACATTTCTCATTCAGTCAAAACTTACTTAGAATTCCAAGTGTACATTTACTAAAACTGTGCTTGAAGGGTAGGTAATGGGTGATTTAGTTCTCTGATATTATATGTGATTGCAATCTGGAAGGCTGAACTCTTTTGGTGATGGCCAACCATGCAGTAAGAAGGTTGACACAATTTGCAATGGTAATCTCTGCTTCATTTATACATTTCAATCAACCCCTTCATCTCTATGTTTCAGTCAACGTTAAAATGTATCTGGATCCAAATGCCTATAAATCATAAATCTTCAGGAGAGAGGAATTGGCTTTTTTCCTCCCTCATTTCTTAGATTCTAGATCAAAATTTCAGGTCCAAGTGTTGTGTCTAAAATATCAATATCAAATTTCCAGGGAAGAAATAGGAACGCCTGAGAGGTTCTGTTTATTTTAGCCATATGTCATTAAGATAACCTGATTGTATTATTAAAAAACAAAATGAGTTTTCCCTCAGTTGTAGCACAGAGTTTTTCTTTGAAGTCCTTTCTCTAAACTGTGAACTGTGAGGAGCCTGAGAGTTGAGTTGGTATTGTGTTATTGTGTGTGTCTATCTGACTTCAGTCAACAGCACAGAGCTACTGAAAGCCCTGTAGGTGCAGGGATTTATTATAGGAATTAGACCTCACACAAGTGCAGGAGCATCAGGTGAAGTAAAAGTATTTAAAAGGTCCTGGGATGATCAGGGAAAGATTTGTTAACCAGTTTGTATGAGGCATTTGCTCAGGTAGACAGGTCAGCACCCAGGCCAGTTCCTTTAAAGGCACCACTATATTTCTGCACTGAGATCAGAGACTAGATTCAAGGAATAGATATAAATGGAAATTTTAAAAGAATATCTAGCCTTTTAAACTAACTAGTCATATTTTTAGAGAAAATTAAGGATGAAGATGACAAATAAAATATTCATCCCAGGTATCTCTTAAGTGACTGGGGCCTGTATATTAATTTAGATCTGTTTGGCTCCAAAGTGTATTCCTTGGGTGTTAAATAGGGCAAAAGACTTCATTCAGGCTTGCTCAGCTACTGATATACTTACTAAACATTCATCATTGAGACCCTTCAGGGAAGGAAAAATAGTAACACTCTGCAAGTAAGAGAAGACTCTCTATATTTCTAAGAAAAGTTTGAAGGCCAAGATCCTTCAGAACAAGAGTAGAAATAACCAAAGAAAGGTCTGAGGAAATCACTCCTAAACAAAAATAAGAACTGCATACTTTGCCTGTTTCTCAGTCTCTCCAACCCCCCATCTGGCACTCCATTCCAATCTCTCTGTCCCAATCATTCTCTTCCCCTAAATCCTCCTCCTCTTTGTATATATACACATATATGGATATATTCATGTATATCCCATTAATTCTGTTTCTCTGCAGAATCCTAATGCAGACAATTTCTTGTAATGGATTCAAAACAGACTATTAAGCTTACGTAGCTTGTCCAAATATTTATTTGATTATTTCAATTAAATAGATTGGCTCTATCTGTCATTTCTGATTATTAATAGATTACTACTAAGAATCAAAACATAAGCAATACCCCATTCATTATGAAGTGATTTAAATTATTTAATGGGCATTAACAAAGAAACTTTAGTTTGTTAATTTGCTCAAGTTTACTAATTAAATTCAGTCTTGGCCCTAGAAATAAATTCTTCTGGAAAAAAATTTTGAAATAGCAAGTGTGACAGCATTAGTATTCAGTGGAACAGATGACTTTAGGGAGTTAGTCTTATATAAGCTCTTACAATATGCACAACTCATTGCTATAGTTCAAAGTTATGTGCAATGCAATTTTTTTTCTTAATTGCTCAAGACACTCCACTGTGACATTGGATAGTTTAGCTGCAACAGAGAGATTAAAGAATCAAGTCCTTGTGTTTTACAGTTAGTACAATTGCTAATATAAGAAGAGCAGTAGCATTAAAAAATTGTAACAATAAGGAAACAGAAGGCTAAGAGGTCTACCTGTGCAGGTTGTAAAGTCCACATTTGGTGCAAACATTAGAAGGGAAATTAGATGAACTCATAGTATGGTGCATTACCACAAAAGATGAGAGTGTGAATCAAAAGACTGAATGACATTGGGAAACAAGATACATATGAAGTTATGTGAACAGAATTATTCTCCAAGAGCCTTTTTAAGTTAAAAATAATTGTACTCTCAGTAGTCTTTAATTTTACTTATAAATGTGGGTATATTCAGCATACTTTTAAAATCTTGGTCATAAAGTTTGCACTTTTGTCGACATGAAATGTTACCTGCCCTGAACCCAGGTGTTCAGTTTTGCTAATGGATCGATTCATTTAGCAAATATGAGTTTCTAATAATACTGGACCCTGATGGGCTTATTTTA
Organism: Geosciurus inauris; assembly: GCA_004024805.1. NCBI lineage: Eukaryota > Metazoa > Chordata > Mammalia > Rodentia > Sciuridae > Geosciurus > Geosciurus inauris. The sequence continues at coordinate 8,642 of PVHX01027377.1, read as the reverse complement.
TAACCTCTCAGTGAAGGACAAATCAGTCCAGTTTGGAATATTTGGTGAAAAAATATGTACTGAATGTCCACTTAAGGATAATGCATGCTGTCCATGTGCTCATCTTTGTTGGTACCCTGTCATCCCCATGGTCATCTAGCATTTAGGGATGCTATGTACAGTCTCATGCTCATCTTTGTTGGTCTTCTGTTATTTCCACAGTCATCAGCACCACGGGCATCCAACTGGCCAAACAGGTCAGTTGACTAATTCTTTTCTGAGCCACTTAGCAATGCTAAATACAGTCTCACACTACACACCAACTGTGCTTCACAGCCTGTAAATTAGAAAAGTTTGCCATGTCTAATCCACAGGAAAGACATATTTTCTTAATTTAGTTATGGAGTGACAATGTTTGTGTGGGATACAGTTTAGCAGTCAGTATAAACAGTCCGCCTAATTTAATGTCGTTTGTGTAAATTATACCTACCAAATATATAATTATTTATGTTGAAACTCAAACATATCCAACAACATCATTAGATTCTGTGTTTCTTTGCAAGGGTAGACAAGTCAAAGGAAAACCCATAGAGTAGAAAATTTGGATTTTGCAGAGTAACTTTTTTGGGGGGGCTTAGGACATTTCCCCATACCATTTTAGATATTCCCCCTGATGAAACTGTGAAAAGTGTCTATACGGACATCAGACAGGAAGCAAAAACACTGATTTTTTTTTACCCCCTGGGGTCCTGAAGTCCTCAACTCCTTCCCTGTAGCCCAAGTCCTTTGCTCCATTCCTCTGTCTTTTCAACATTGAATCAGTTACAAACAGGGGAATGGAGAGTGTTTACTTTGAAATTACAAAGATTGTAGTCTTCAGTTTATTTACAAGCATAAGACATGGGCACATTGCTCCATGACCATAACCAGCTAGAACTGACAGGCTCTGTCCCCATGCAGAGGGGGTCCTGGGACAGGTAGGGCTTCACAATCCCCACCATGTACCTTTCTATAATCCACCTGGATGCTCTAGTCAGAGGGGCTTGAAGTTTCTTATTTAGCCTACAGTTTTCATTTTCCCATGAAAGAATTTGGGTTATGAAGAAATAATGATTTACCAAAAATTGTGGGAAACAAAGCCTCACTTATAGTAAGACATCATGTCATATCCCCTCTTCCTTCTTATAAAATAAAGAAAAACCTGAGCGCTGTTCGAAATGACTATTTAATTTAAATTAGAAAAAACCATTAAGTTCTCAGACACACTTGTAAAAAATGTTCCTTATGCCACACACTACATTCCAGTACTATATAATATATAAGCAGCAATCTTGTGGGGACTTTTAGGAAACTCACGTCAATTCCTTTTTTCATTTCCTACATGGAACATTAAGATGAAGCCAGATTATCCATATCATGATCATGAAGCAACAACTATTGAGACAAAAGATCACAATATAAGAATCATAATCAGGTAATGTAGAAAAGCCTAGACATGCTAAACCACATTGGTTACCTTTTTGTTAAATGGATCAAATATAATCCTAATTGATAAAGATAGTTCCCTTTCTATTATACACACACGTGTGCTTACACACATGCACACTTCCATGCCTCTTCCTGTTATTTTTCTCAGCACGTAGGTACTAGTGCTCACTGTATGTCAATTACTATTTGGACCTCACTTCAGTCTGGAAATGATGAGATCGGACTATAACATGTTGTTTCTGGATCAAATGGGCTCATGAAAACCAAGAAGTCATACAAAGTAGCTAGTCCTACATAGATCTTTAAAAAGAAGTTACCACAATGAGGCAGTAGCACTGTGAAGACGAACACAGTCTGTCTCTTGGTAAGGCAAGAGACATTGCCTATGGGGAATTCAATTAATATGGTAACAAAGTTTTGAGATAAGTTAACAAAGGACTACAACTAAAACTAGGTCTACAAAATAAGTAAGTAAAGTTGATTCTCAGGAGTACTGCAGTCATAGTGGCTATTCACATACACGACTTGCACTGCAACTCATGTCCTGTTCCCTGGATGTGAAATGCAGTGCCATTAAGACATAGGGTGAGTGTGTTTGTGTGTGTGTATGGATGGATTTTGTATATATTTTAGTATTTCCTTTGCCTACCTCAACTAATAGGCAAGGAAGTGTATTGGTTAAATTGGAAGATTTTGATACAGCTTTTAAATATTCTTAGGTCTTCTGAATGAATCATGTTCTCAAAACATTTAGTTTGGGAAGGTTAAAAAAATTTTTTTGAAACAAGTTCTGAGGAAGTTGGAAACCCTCACCTTCAACTCCCTCCTCTGTAAGTGTACATACTGAATTGTGTCATTACAAGTTCCTTCCAGACTTCCAGATTTAGCACTTTCAGAAGTCTATAAAATCACTTAGAAATGCAGCTTGTTTACCCTGCCCCTGTATGAATACTGCTTGTTCCTGATCAATCCTAGCAGGAGAGGGAGGTCCTTGCACATAATTCATCAGGAAGTAAGATACGGTCCTTTTGTAGTAACCATAAAATAATGATTCCAATCCAATTGGGTGAAAAGAAAACAATGTAACTTCCCTTTGTAAACTTAAATATTTATCTGTATATTTGCAATTCCTGTGGGCTTCAGGGGCCATGAAAGTTTGAAAGTACCTCAAGGCCTGTTCTTTCCTTAGTGTGGGGCAAAGGAGAAAGTTGCCTCTGTTAAGGGTAAAGCCAATTTAACAAGCACCTCTATAAACATAATTAAGAAAAAAATGCATTCTTTTTTTTGGGAGGGGGATACAAGAGGTTAAACTCAGGATACTAGACCACTGAGCCACATCCCTAGCCCTATTTTGGATTTTATTTAGAGACAGGGTCTTACTGAGTTGCTTAGTATCTTACTTTTTGCTGAGGCTGGCTTTGAACTCACAATCCTCCTGTCTCAGCCTCCCAAGCCTCTGGGATTATAGGTGTAAGCCTGGAAAAAAAATGCATTTTTAATGTTAGAATTTTAGGCACTGAAGTAGGCAATTGAGGATTTGGCACCTATATAAGTTTTCTAAACCTCTCTATACAGTCATATAATGACTATATTCATTCATTAGTTCTTTCGATAATGATTTAGCAGCTAGTATGTGCTAGGCACTGTGCTAGGACCTTCAGAGAAGACATCACACAAGGCAAGATCTTGACTGTAGGGAGGGAAAATAATTAAAAAATTAGGATAAATGCTGTGTTAGAAATCACTCATGACAAAAAATAGATTAATAGACAAAGAACTGCGATAGTTTGGATGAGGGTATGTCTTAGGCAATTTGTGCTACAACAAAACAATACTAAAGACTGGGTAATTTTTAAATAACAGAAATTTACTTCTCACTGTTTGAGTGACAGGGAAGTCCAAGATCCAGGCACTGGCATTTGGTCTGCAGAGCCCTTCTTGTTTGTACCTTCACATGGCAGAAGGCAGAAGGTTGAAGGGCAAGCTAGAGAAGTTTACAGGAAGGCTTCAGGAAGCCTCTATTTTAAAGAGCCTTAATCCCATTAATGGAAGCAGCCCTTAGGGCCTCTTAAACACTCCACTTGTTAATACCATCACCCTTGGAACACCTGAATTTTGGAGGGGATTGAATTTCAACATGCCCTTTGGAGCAGACAAGAACATTCACATCACAGCAGGATGTAACTAGCCCAGTGAAGACTCTAACCACTTCTGTTCTGTGGTAAGAATCATCTATGTTGTTATTTTAGTCTATGTGTCTAGATGGGGAGCATGTAGCTTTTGAAGACAGAATTTTCTCAGAGGATATGGAAAATCTTCCATCAAAACAAAAAGAATGACAGGCCTTCCCTAATTCTTTAAAAGTAATCCCTTACATGTGGTACCTGAAGAATTTAAACTCACAAAAACAGAACAGAATGATGGTTACCAGGTGCTGGTGGAGATTGTGGTGGTCTGGGCATTGGGGGGATGTTGGTCAAAATATAAAATTTCAGTTAGGTAGAATAAATCGTTCAAGGCATCTGTTGTATAACAAGCTGAGTATATTTAAAAACAATATATTATTTTTCTAGAAAATTTCTAAAAGCAGATTGAAATGTTCGCATCACAAAAATGATAAGTAGATGAGTTAATTCATGTTAATTAGCTCAACTGAGCCATTCTACAATTGATGCATATATTAAAATATCATATTAAACCTAATAAAAATATAAATGTTTGTCAGTCCATTAAAAAATGTAATCCAAAGCAACGTTTTTAAGTCTAGGTGTCCTAACTAATCTTATCAATTATCCCAAGGGAAGTGGGATGAGGCATGAGAACCTATGAAGCAAATGTGGAATGAGAATTGTGGAGCAGAGTCCAACCAAGTTGGAAAGCAAAGGAGTGATTGAGATCCCATGGGAGATCCCCACCATCCATTTCTGCTCCCTTAGCACCAACAAAGTAGAATAGGCCAAGGTTTATGGATAAATGCAGTAGAGACAGCCAGCCAATTGGAAAGCAAAGCAGTAATTGAGATCCGGTGGAGGCTCTGGCACAGAGAAGCTCTGGAAACTGAGTGAGTTCCGGTAATTAATGGATTATGCTTCTAAAAATGTATCTTTCCAACATTAATGGGAAGACTAGAATTAAAAAATAAAAAGATTCAATGGCATAGGGAAAACAGAGGAAGTACATAGTACAACTTAAAAATGAGAGTATTAATGGCAGGAAATAAGGTATTTTTGCTGGCAAGAAGAGTGAATTAATGCTTACAAATGGCCCCAGTGCCTGGGCCAAATGTTCAATGTAAGTGAGAGGAGCTACTCTTCTGTTACTTTCTGTGAGTTCATTAACAATAAAAGGGATTATAATGGATTTTGATAGGATTAAGTGACATTCAACAATCAAACCATGATAAAGGTTTATTGTAGAAGACATTATATGCAATGATTAATATTAAATTCACAAAATACATTTTAGAAATTACAGATTAAATTTTGGACTATTCATATTTTTGTATTTCAATCTTTATTCATCCTTCAAAACACTTTCTATATAGGAATGAGATTTTTTTTCCAGAAAGCTATTGATCAATGTCCTATTGATATTTTATTCTTTTATATTGCATTGTAAAATAAGATTAACTTGCTTTTAGACTAATTTAAATGAATTCTTTGGGGTTAACAGTGTTCTGCTTTCAAATGGCGATGACAAAGGAAATTCAATTAAATATTACATTCTCCTTATCATGTGGATTTTTAAGTACTATATGCTATGTTTTATGCCTTTTACTATATGATTAGAATAGATACGTGCCCCATATTTTCAGACTATATACTTCCTTGTTCTTTCATATTAATTCAAATAGTGAGAACATAAAAATATTCTCATTGTTCCTCCTCCTTTGGTTTCCAATCAGAAGAGTTTGTGTACCTTACATACCTACACAAAAGAACTGGGTGCTATTAAATTCATCTAGAAAATTCCACATTTCTTCCAGTGTGGAAGAATCAAGACATATTTCTGTTGTTGTTCAGAGAGTGTTCAAGTGTGTTAGTTCAAAGAACTTGTGGATTGAACTTGGGGCAGAAGACAGACACTAAAAACTGTTCATGTTATTCACCCTGTGGCCAGTGCTAACAAAGAATTACTGTATGGCAAATGATACTCAATTTCCTTTTTGATAGTGTTACTTTAAGAAAGGAGTTTGAATCAACAGATCTTAGCCACACAGAATTTTAGTCATCATGGTATTCTTTTCAGAAGTTATTAGGTAATTCCAAAGTGGCTTTTAATCACTTTATCTTGAATGCATGCATTGTCAAAAGATTTCATATTTAGTATGATCTACCCATTAAAATTCCATGTTTAGGTTTTACTGAGTAATTTTTCTGACATAACAACTTCTTATTTCTTTAATCTTGAAAAATTGCCTCAAGATAAAGGCACATGCTGGCTCATAGGAACAAGAGTGGGAATGAATGCACTTGATGTCCATTGAGGATAATTGTCTTTTTACTATTTGTTGATAAGTGAATTGTTACCTTATAAGGTGTCTTATGGTCATAGTTTTTCTATCAATTCATTACACCTATTACTGCACAGTGATTGTTCTGTCTTATGTTTCATCATATAGATCTCCAGCTGAAGAAAAAGTGAGTAACTTCCTGATGGCAGGATTACTCTTAGGATAATACACAAGTCCTCACACTGTGGTCCCAGCTTGTTCCCAGCCTCCTCTACCCAGGGTATGTCCTGCAGTAACAATGTTAAACAAGTTAAGCTTCACTCATTCCCTGATTCTAGGGACACTCCCTGCTTTCGCCCTCATTTTTCTCTTCTAAGTTGTCTTTAAGGGGAGGGAAAGAAGAAAGAGAAGGATGGAAAGCTGCAGGGGGGTAAAGAAAGAAGCTGGAGGAAGAGAAGGAAAAGGAGACAAGCAAAGAAGAGGATAACAGAGAAGGAGTGAGGAGAGAGAGAGACAGAGAGAAATGAGAATGAAAATATTCCAACTCATTTCTCCATACTAACATCAAATCTTCCCTCCTCAAGTCTTCACAAAATCCTGACAGATAGCCCCATTCCACCATACCCTGTCATGTGTCACCACCTAGAAAATTCATATGGTATTGCAAAAAAAATGATACATATTTTATCTCCCTTAACAGATGATTAGTATTTCCAGGGAAGTTGGAGAGTGTCTGTGATGGAGACACATACAGATGTATGTGTCTGTGTTCCCCATTACCTGGTAATAACTTGGTCCAAAACATTTTTTACATAAAAATGAATGGAGACTAGTAGTTAATTAAAAGAGAGAGAGCAAAAGTACAAACTGGAATAGATTCATTCAACCCTAGTTGTATAGTAGATGCAGACCTCTAAATTAGTCCTTCTAGTTGTTAAATTGGAAGAAAATTAATGATCCTGAAAATGAAAGGTAGGACATTACATTACATGCTTTCTAAGAACATTAGGGGTTCCTTTTATCCTTTTGATGTCCTCTATTCCCTCTCCACACTGGATTGTCTTCTAAAATGCTTCAACCAAGTAAAGAGTTAATTTTTATGCAACAATTAAAGTCAGAAAATTAACTTCATTTTCAAGGCAAAGGTTTGGAAAGAGAGAAAGGGGTAATTATTAGGTGTAGCTTACACCCTAAGTATACCATCACAGAAAAATTAACACAAAGAAGAGGATCCACAGGAAAATACAATGCTGTATTTCAGTATGTCAGGGTAAAGAGACAGGTCTGCTTTATTACCTTTGGTCCTATGATGTAGGGATTGGAGAAAGAGAAAGGTAGTGCTCTTCTGTACATATTCTATAACCTCCCTTAACTCATTATGTCTCAGGTTTACAATTCTGCAAATGTTTCATGAATTGACACTGGTATGTTAAAATATGTTGGAATTCATAATCAAGAGGTTATATATTCTTTATCATCATTAAGAATGAAAACACAGATTGCCCCATAGTATACTAAAAAAAAAACAATTTAGAAATCTAAAATGTTTAGTATAAAGAAAATGAACAAATAGCTTCCATGATTAAACAGACTTTTTAAGGCTTGCCAATTTTTATTCTGTCCACTAGCAAATAGTGTCATACTCAATTCTTCAAGTTATCAAACTAAATTGAATTTTAGGATTCTTCCACCCATAGAAAATAATTCTTTTTTGAAGCTTTTCTGGAACACATCAGTTCAATGATATCTGTAGGTTAAGAATAAGTCCTAACTAGGACATAGGTAGACTAAAATCCAGACCCCATTAATTTATCTGTGGTTTTGAAAAAGTTAATTATTATTCTAAAGATCTGATGTTCTCAGCAATAACACTGAGGTGAATAATAGAAATAGCTAATATTCATTGAGTACATAGAACATATCAGGCACTTGTAAAGGGTTTTGTATAAATTAATGCATACAATTAATAAATTTATGTTTTAAATAAAATCATTATGCCCAGTTTAAAAATGGGAAAGCTGAGAACTAAGAAAATTATGAATAATTTGATAATAAAGTTTATAGCACAGACCTGGTATATAGTATGCAGCCAGTAGCTGGGAACAGATATTGTTTGTTTCTGTTATTCACATATGAATCTAGGTTCCCAGAGAAATAGATACAGAATCACAGATCTGGGAAAGCCAGTGGTGTGAGTTCCAGTCTGACTCTGAATATGAAGTGAAGAGATTACAGTGTATCCCCTCACCCACAGCCAAAGAGTGAATTCTCCACATTTGTTCTATTTAAGCCTTCAGTGGTTTGGGTGAGTTTCACTCATACTGGGGAAAGCAACCTACTTTCCTCATTTTACTGATTCAAATGTTAATTTCATCCAGAAACACATAAACACACACATCCAGAATAATGGTTAACCCAATGGCTTGGTTCCCTGTGGCCCTGTCAAGTTCACACATAAAATCAGCCATCACTGTTCATCATGACAATTACAAATGAGGAAATTTTTGGTGGATTAAAGAGGAATTCTTTTTTTTTTTTTTTTTTTTTTTTTTGGTACTGGGGATTGAACTCAGGGGCACTCAACCACTGAGCCACATCCTCAGCCCTATTTTGTGTTTTATGTAGAGGCAGGGTCTCACTGAGTTGCTTAGCACCTCGCCATTGCTGAGGCTGGCTTTGAACTCGCGATTCTCCTGTCTCAGCCTCCCTAAGTGCTGGGATT
>PVHX01027376.1:7248-19558 GCA_004024805.1 Geosciurus inauris | reverse complement strand
GGCTGGCACTCTTCCTTTTCTAATAAGGGCACTTATCTCATTATGAGGTCCCCACCTTCATGATCTTATGTAAATATATCTACTACCCAAAAGTCCCACCTCCTAATACAATCACATTGGGTATTAGGGCTTCAACATTAAAAGTTTTTTTTTTTGGTACTGGGGATTGAACTCAGGGGCACTCAACCACTGAGCCACATCCTCAGCCCTATTTTGTTTTATGTAGAGACAGAGTCTCACTGAGTTGCTTAGCACCTCACTGTTGCTGAGGCTGGCTTTGAACTTGTGATCCCCCTGTCTCAGCCTCCCAAAGTGCTGGGATTACAGGCGTGTGCCACCACGCCTGGCTCATCCCCAGTCTTTTATTTTTCACTTTGATACAGGGTTTTGCTAAGTTGCTTAGGCCCTTGCTAAGTTGCTGAGGCTGGCCTCAAATTTGTGATCCTCCAGCCTCACCCTCCTGACTTGCTGGGATGACAGTCATGCTTTACCACAGAAATTCAAGGCCGGTTTGGCAATTTAGCAAGACTCTGTATCAAAATAAAATTCAAAAAGGAACAAAAATTTGAAAAAGGGTTGGGTATATAGCTCTATGGTAGAGTGCTCCTGGGTTCAGTCCCCAGTACTGCTACATAAATAAATACATACAGACATATGCACATACATCATACGTGGCAGCTCTTGATAAATATCCCCCACATTCCTTTTCTTTGAAAAGAGATAAGATAGAAGTAATAAGAATGAGTAGAAAGGTGACTAATAGGGAGGAAAAAGAAACTGTAACTGTAAATCTAAGAAGCTCCATGACCACCTTTTCCTCAACTCCCCAGGCCTCTTTCCTCCAGACACAAAAAGGCATGAAAACAGCCGGATGCAGTGGCCCATGCCTGGAATCCCAGCATTTTGGGAGGTGTATCCCCACCTCAAAGGTGAGCAAAGCAAAAACATCCAAAGATGCCCTTGCAATCTTTCTCTGTTCAACTCTCTTATGCACAGAATTCTTTCTACGCCCACATTCCCCTACCTATAAATACCTCCATGGGCAGAGGCGGATGCAGAAAAGGAAGTCATGTCACTCTGAGCCATGTGGGGTACTGTGTCATCCATCCCAGCATTCCCAGTGTCTGTTGAACATTTTGAGCACTGCCTGCCTCAGGTGCTGGAAACAGAAAAATGAATAAGGAAGTTACACCAGCCCTCAGGGAACTCCAGGACAGGGGTGGGTCAAGGTGAGAAGAACAGATCTCATATTTGGACAGGTCAGAAGAGGTTTCAAAGAAAGGGAGACTCCAGAGCTGAGGTGCTAAGAAAGAAGGTAGAGTGGTACATGCAAAGTACACGGGCATCCAAACAAGAGAAAGTGATGCATGTTGACAAGAACGTGCAGGAATCAGAAGGCTGTGCAGTGCTGGCGGGAATATGAAGTGTTGCAGCTACTGTGGGAAACCATTTGGTGGTTCCTCAGCATGCTAAACAGAATTCCCACATAACCCGACAATTCCACTCCTCAGTCTCTACTGAGATAACTGAAATAGGGTGTGGTGCTGTACATCTGTAATCCCAACTCCTCAGGAGGCTGAGGCAGGAGGATTGCAAGTTTGAGGACACAGGGAACCGGCAATATAGCTCAGTGGTACAGCAATTGCATGGAAAGTTGGAGATAAGCCTGGGCAACTTGTTGAGAGCTTCAGCAACTCAGCCAGACCCTGTCTCAAAGCAAAAATTTGAAAAAAAAGACTGAGGATGTAGCTCAGTGGTAGAGCACTTGACTAGCATGTACAAGGCCCTGGGTTCAATTCCCTGTACTGCAAAGAAGAAAGGAAAAAAAAAAAGAAGAAGAAGTGCTGTATGATTGCAATTTACATGAAATATCTACAATAGGAAAATCTACAGAGACTAAAAGTAGGTTAGAGGTTGGGAGGGACTGGAGGAAGAGGAGAATGGGAAGTTATTGCTTAATGGGTAGTTTCTATTTGGGGTGATGAAAAAGTATAATAGAGAGTAGTCTAAAAAATAGTGGTGTTTGGGGCTGGGATTGTGGCTCAGCGGTAGAGCGCTTGCCTCGCATACATGGGGCCCTGGGTTCGATCCTCAGCGCCACATACAAAGCAATAAAATAAAGACATTATGTCCATCTACAGCTAAAAAAATATTAAAAAAAAAAAAAAATAGTGGTGTTTGTTGCACCATTGTGAATGGAATTAATGCCACTGGATTGTACTTTAAAAATTTTTTTTTAGTTGTAGATGAACACAATACCTTTGTCTTATTTATTTTTATGTGGTGCTTAGGATCGACCCAGTGCCTCACATATGCTAGGCAAGCACTCTACCACTGTGCTACAACCCCAGCCCTGGATGGTACTTTTGATTTCATTGATTGATTTATATTGCGGTACTAGAGATTAAACTCAGGGGCACTTTTCCACTGAGCTATATATCCCCACATCTGCAGCTCTTTTTAAAAAATATATTTTTAAATTTTTTATGTATTTATGTATATATGTGTTTTGGTACTAAAGATGGAATCCAGGAGCCCTTCACCACTGAGCACATCCCCAGCCCTTTTTATTTTTTTATTTTGAAACAGTCTCACTAAATTGCTAAGGATCTTCCTAAATTGCTGAGGCTAGTCTCAAACTTGTGCTCCTCCTCACCCAACCTTCCAAGTCAATGGCATTATAGTTCTGCACCACCACACCTAATTTATTTATTTTTTTAATTTTTTTTTTAGTTGTTGATGGATCTTTATTTTATTCATTTATTGTTTATATGTGGTGTTGAGGATCGAACCCAGTGCCTCACGCATGCTAGGCAAGCGCTCTACCACTGAGCTACAGCCCCAGCCCCACCACACCCAATTTATACAAATTTTTTGTGTGTGCCAGGGATTGAGCCCAGGGGTGCTAATCACTGGGCCACATCCCCAGTCATATATATAAAATTATTATTTTTTTTTTTTGGTACTGGAGATTCAACTCAGGGGCACTTGACCACTGAGCCACACTCCCAGCCCTATTTTGTGTTTTATGTAGAGACAGGGTCTCACTGAGTTGCTTAGTGCCTCGCCGTTGCTGAGGCTGGTTTTGAATTCGTGATTCTCCTGTCTCAGCTTCCCTAAGTGCTGGGATTACAGGCTTGCGCCACCACGCCTGGCTCCTTTTTATATTTTATTAGAGAAAGGGTCTCACTAAGTTGCTTAGGGCCTCACTAAATTGCTGAGGCTGGCTTTGAACTCCAGTCCTTCTGCCTCAGCCTCCTAAACCTACACACCTGGCTATACAAATATTTTTGTAGAGATGTTTTCAGTTCTCAGCCCGGCGTGGTGGCACAAGCCTATAATCCCAGCACTTAAGGAGGCTGAGACAGGAGAATCGCGAGTTCAAAGCCAGCCTCAGCAATGGCGAGGTGCTAAGCACTCAGTGAGACCCTGTCTCTACATAAAACACAAAATAGGGCTGGGGATGTGGCTCAGTGGTTAAGAGCCCCTGAGTTCAATCCCCAGTACCAAAAAAAAAAAAAAGAGATGTTTTCAGTTCTCTTGGGTAAACACCTAGAAGTAGAAATATTGGGTCACAGATGTACGTGTCATTAACTGTGCAAGAAACTGCCTGACCTTTTCTCAAACTGTAACATATTATACTCCCATTGATAGTTGCTCCATATTCTTTTCTTTTCTTTTTTTTTTTTTTTTTGGTACTGGAGATTGAATTCAGGGCACTCCACCACTGAGCCACATCCCCAGCCCTATTTTGTGTCTTATGTAGAGACAGGGTCTCACTGAGTTGCTTAGTGCCTCACTGTTGCTGAGGCTGGCTTTGAACTCGCGATCCTCCTGTCTTAGCCTCCCTAAGTGCTAGAATTACAGGTGTGTGCTACCGTGCCCAGCTTCAATATTCTTGCTAGGGTGGGCATGGTGGCACATGCCTCTAAACCCAGTGACTCAGGAGGCCAAGGCAGAAGGATCACAAAGATTGTATTTCAGACGCCTCCACCTACTTCATCTTTTGTCTTGAGATAGAGCTGATTTAGCTGGTCCCATTCCCTAAGTTTTCTTTCCGAACAATAACACTTTCCGAGATAGAAGAATTTGCATTGCTCAAAACTGTAGAGTAGACTGGATGTGGTAGCACATGCCTGTCATCCTGGGGGTGCAGGAGGCTGAAGCAGGAGGGCTAGGGATGTGGTAATGCACCCCTGGATTCAATCCTCCATTACCAAGAAACAAAACAAAGCAAAAACAAAAACAAAACAAAAAAAACCCCAAAAAACTGTAGATTTATTGCACCATAGAATAAATTCCCTAAAACTTTCTTATTGGAGACAATTTAATTACAGTTGTAGGCAGGTTTATGCTGAGGATGTGCTCAGGGGTGGAATCCCTGTGCCTCTGCTGCCACCCACACTCATGGCTGCAACTGCAGCTGTTTCCTTTACTCAGCTCTCCCAGGGCTTCTGGCCTCTGTGGCTAGCTTGGGATGACATTTCATATGCACTGTGGCACCCGGAGAGTGATTCTGCCTGCTTTTTCATTTCCAGTAGAAAGCAAATTATTCCTTTCAATTGATTTATTTTCCTGTTGCACTTAGAGTTATTTCCCTCTTTGACTTTAAATCAAAACTAAAAATAGGGGCTGGGATTGTAGCTCAGCAGTAGAGCGCTTGCCTCGCATGCGTGGGGCCCTGGGTTCGATCCTCAGCACCACATACAAAGCAATAAAAAAATAAAGACATTGTGTCCATCTACAATTAAAAAAATATTAAAAAAAAAACAAAACTAAAAATATACTTATTGCTGGGGCGCGGTGGCGCACGCCTATAATCCTAGCAGTTTGGGAGGCTGAGACAGGAGAATTGCGAGTTCAAAACCAGCCTCAGCAACAGCAAGATGCTAAGCAACTCAGTGAGACCCTGTCTCTAAATAAAACACAAAATAGAAGCCGAGCGCGGTGGCGCAAACCTGTAATCCCAGCACTTAAGGAGGCTGAGACAGGAGGATCACGAGTTCAAAGCCAGCCTCAGCAACGGCAAGGCACTAAGCAACTCAGTGAGACCCTGTCTCTACATAAAACACAAAATAGGGCTGGGGATGTGGCTCAGTGGTAGAGTACCCCTGAGTTCAATCCCTGGGACCCAAAAATATATACATATATATATAGATGTATATGTATATATGTATATATACACATACGTAACACATACAAGGGATTAAACGCAGGGGTGCTTACCCACTGAGCCCCAGCTCCAGCCTTTTTTATTGTTCTATTTATTTATTTTGGTCCCAGGGATTGAACTCAGGGGCACTTGACCACTGAGCCACATCCGCAGCCCTATTTTGTGTTTTATGTAGAGACAGGGTCTCACTGAGTTGCTTAGCGCCACCCCGTTGTTTAGGCTAGCGTTGAACTTGCAATTCTCCTGTCTCAGCCTCCCAAAGTGCTGGGATTACAGGCTTGCGACCACTATGCCTGGCTTATTGTTTTATTTTGAGACAGGGTCTCACTAAGTTGGTAAGGCTAGCTTTGAACTTGCAATCCTCCTGCCTTAGCCTCCTGAGCTGCTGAGATCATGGGCATGCACCACGGACCCAGTCCAAGTGGTATTGCTTTTATAGCCCAAATTATGACCCACTTAAAGTTTAGGGCAAGAGTGAGTCACAGAGAAAGTAAAGGGCCAGAAAGTAAATACTTTAGGCTTTGCAGGCCATCCTGCTTCTGTCACAGCTTCTAACAGCAGTGTTCTGTACCACAAAAGCAGCCATAGACAATATGTAAGCAAACGGTCATGGCTATATTCCAATGAAGCTTTGTGTATAAATGCAGGGTTATAGTTGTCATACCCCGGTCTGCGTAAATAGTCAATAAACAGATCAATGAAGAGTATATTATATACTCATTAAAAATTAGTACCCAAGGGCTGGGATTGTGGCTCAGCGGTAGAGTGCTTGCCTTGCATGCGTGAGGCGCTGGGTTCGATCCTCAGCACTACGTAAAAATAAATAAATAAAATAAAGATATTGTGTCCATCTACAACTAAAAAAATATTAAAAAAAAAAAATTAGTAACCAAGCCAGGCGCGGTAGCTCAAGCCTGTAATCCCAGCACTTAAGGAGGCTGAGACAGGAGAATCGCGAGTTCAAAGCCAGCCTCAGCAATGGCGAGGTGCTAAGCAACTCAGTGAGACCCTGTCTCTACATAAAACAAAATAGGGCTGGGGATGTGGCTCAGTGGTTAAGCACTCCTGGGTTCAATCCTTGGTACACACACATAAAAAAAATTGACAAAGTAAATCAAATTACTGTGGTTATAGTAAGATGGCAGGGCAATAATGGATGACTTTATCTTTCTTCAGATTTTCAGTTTGTTTTTTTTGGTACTGGAGATTGAACTCAGGGGCACTCGACCACTGAGCCACATCTCCAGCCCTATTTTGTGTTTTATGTAGAGACAGGGTCTCACTGAGTTGCTTAGCGCCTCGCCCTTGCTGAGGCTGGCTTTGAACTCACAATTCTCCTGTCTCAGCCTCCCTAAGTGCTGGGATTACAGGCTTGCGCCACGGCACCCAGCTCCTTTTTATTTTTTGAGACAGCATCTTGCTAAGTTGCTTAGGGACTTGCTAAATTGTTGAGTCTTTGAACTTGTGATCCTCCTGTCTCAGCTTCCCCAGATGCTGGGATTACAGACAGTCATGTGCCACTGTGCCCAGCACTTGTGTTACTTTTATAATAAAATTTTTTTTTTTGGTACCAGGGATTGAACTCAGGGGCACTCGACCCCTGAGCCAGGTCCCCAGCCCCATTTTTGTGTTTTTTTTATGTAGAGACAGGGTCTCACTGAGTTGCTTTAGCACCTCGCCATTGCTGAGGCTGGCTTTCAACTTGCGATTCTCCTGTCTCAGCCTCCCTAAATGCTGGGATTACAAACTTAAGCCACCGTGCCCGATTTATAATAAAATTTCTAAAATTAAAGTACCTCAAATCTGAAAAAAAAAAAAAGAATGAATGAAAAGTGTTAACTCAGGGTACTTCTGGGTGGTGATATCACAGGTTTTAAAAATCCTTATTTTTAGCTGGCTGCGGCAGCACACGCCTGTAATTTCAGCAGCTCAGGAGGATGAGGCAGGAGGATCACATGTTTAAAGCCAGCCTTAGCAACTTAACAAGGCCCTAAGCAACTCATCAAGACCCTATTTCTAAACAGAGTGCAGTGGTGCACACCTGTAATCCAGCACTTAGGGAGGCTGAGACAGGAGAATCATGAGTTCAAAGCCAGCCTCAGCAATAGCAAGGCACTACGCAACTCAGTGAGACCCTGTCTCTACATTAAACCATAAAATCGGGCTGGGGCTGTGGCTCAGTGGTGGAGTGCCCTGAGTTCAATCTCCAGTACCAAAAAAAAAAAAAAAGATTGGAAAAACTAGTCAGGTATGCTGGCTCAAATCTGTAATCCCAGGCTGGGGCTGGGGCTCAGTGGTAGAGCACTTGCCTAGCATGCATGAGGCACTGGGTTCAGTTCTCAGTACCACACATAAATAAATGTCCATCAACATCTAAAAAAATATTTGTTAAAAAATCTGTAATCCCACTAACTCAGGAGGTGGAGGATCACAAGTTGAGACTCTGCCTCAAAATAAAAATTTTAAAAAAGGACAAGGGGTGTAATTCAGCGGTAGAGAACTTGCCTAGCATATGTGAAGTCCTAGGTACAATCCTCAGTACTACAAAAAACAAAAACAAAAAAACCTAATGGCAAAAATCCAAGTGGAGGGCTGGGGTTATGGCTCAGTGGTAACATGGCGAGCACGCGTGAGGCACTGGGTTCGATCCTCAGCACCACATAAAAATAAAATACAGATATTCTGTCCACCTACAACTAAAAAAATAAATATTAAAAAAAAATCCAAGTGGATTGAGCCAAGAACCATCACCCTAACCTCCAAGTAAAGGAGCCTGCATTGCTTATTTCAGAGCCTGGCTGTTCCTTTATTTATTCAACAAACTTTCCTGGAGCATCTTTATCAGATCCTACTAGAGAGGCAGAAGATGTGGTCCTTGCTCACTTTACAGGAGCTCCCCGACTGCTGAGAACTGGGTGACTCATGCTCACTGGCGCAAGGTCCTAAGTGCTCTAGTGAGGTGTGTGCAAACAACTGGAAAGCCATAAAAGGCCGCAGGTCCTCCCAGAGGTTAGAACTGGGGAGGGTATGACACCTGGGCAAGGCGGCCTTTCAGATGGGCCTAGGGGGACTGATGAGGGAAAGTGCCAGTGAGAGGCAGAGGGGAGGACCTCTCTAGGAGAAAAATCCCTATGTCCTGGGAGTAATGAAATGACCACTCCGACCTGCTGTGAGTTCTAGGAACCCCCAGGCCCATTTTTTCTGTAAGTCCAGGAATGTCCCTTAGCCACAGATACATTTCAAGAGCACTGGTGGATGCCTAAAACTGTGGGTAGCAGAGAATCTGTTCTTAGATTTGAGACTCCCGGAAGTGTCCTGAGTCAGGCAGAAGCAGAAGTCGTGGGTCTGTGGAAGAAGACAGTCTGTGGTGGACCTGGACACACCAACCCTTCCGCCACACAGAGACACCTCCACCTTGAAGACAGGGCTGCACCCACTCTCTTCCTCTGTGAAACTGGGTGCAGGGTGGAGACGGGCTTCCCACAGACAGAGCAGAAAAAACCTTCTCAGGGAACCTCAAAAATGGGTGAAGAGGAACATGCTGTTATATAAGCTGGTCAGAGATAACCAAATGCTGAAAACCTGAAAGCTTGAGGCTCGCCAGCAATCTCAGGAACCCTGCCCTTGGGGCTGTATCCGCGGTCCCTGCAGGCTCCCGACACTGGGCTCTGCTGAGAAGAGAAACACAAGAAGTCGACATGTTTAAGAAATCACCTCTTGAAAGTCACTGGACAGTGAATCCTCTTTCTTTCTTTTCTTGGTTAGTTTATTGGCGTCTGAGTAATTTGCTGAGTGAATCTGAAAGACCCAAAAAACAACAACAAAAACCGGAACTATCAGAAACACTCCTATCTTTGGCCCTGGCAGCCTGTTGGAACTTCCTCTAAAATTCTCCAACAGTGGTTGTTTTTCATGATTTTCTCAGCATTATGGCCCTACAGTGTAAAACAAAATAGTAATTAAAATGATGGAAATTTACAGCCATGAGAAAACCTGCACATGCAATTTATTAGTAACCCCATTTATAAATGCTAAAACCTGGAAGCAACCAAGATGCCCTTCAGTAGTGAGTGGACAAAAACTGCTGCATCCAGATTGGAGGGGGTGTCTTTCTTTTTTCTCTTTTGGTGTTGGGGATCAAACTCAGAGCCTCACACCTGCACTCTGCCACCGAGCTCCACCCCCAGCCACATACAATGGAACGATATTTGGCCCAAAAAGAGAGAGCCTTAGAGGCCACTGGTAAGTGAAAGAAAGCAAACTCCAAACGGGCAGGGTTCCCAATTGTTCACTGGTGTCCCCAGCATCTAAAACAGCGTCTAGCCAAAGCAGATCCTCAATAAATAAAAGGAAAAAAAAAAAGATGAAAAAGAGGCGCTTCATCTCATCCTAAGTCATGAGAAAGCACAAAGAAACAAGGGCAGCCTTGGACATAAACTGGGGTGTGTATCTCCAGTTTGGCATCAATCCACGTGTGGCCCGCCAGCCAGGATGCTCATTCCCAGGCGCCTACTTGGACTGCTTCATTAGGGTGAGTGTCTTGAGGAAGAAGCCATCTGCATTTTAAAATAAGCCTCCTAAATGATTTATTTTTATTTTTTCTCTTCCTTCCTTTCTTTTTCCAGGTGCTGGGGATTTGTACTAAGGGCCTTACACACGCCAGACAAGGCAAGAACTCTACCACTGAGGGAGGGCTAAGCCCCTCCCAGATGGTTCTTGTATCAGCTGAAGCTGAGAACCACTTGGCATGCCTACTAAAAACACAGATTTGAGCCGGGCATGGTAGCTCAAGCCTGTCATCCCAGCACTTTGGGAGGCTGAGACAGGAGGATTGCAAGTTCAAAGCCAGCCTCAGCAACAGCGAGGCGCTAAGCAACTCAGGGAGACCCTGTCTCTACATAAAACACAAAATAGGGCTGGGGATGTGGCTCAGTGGTTGAGTGCCCCTGAGTTCAACCTCCAATACCAAAAAAACCCCACAAAAAAACCAAAAAAAAAACCCACATTTTTTTTAACCTCGGGTGGTACAGGGGCAGCAAGGTTTGGACACCCTAAAGTTTGGCTTCCTTATCTTTATGGATGGAGAAACTGCAGCCCAAAGAAGAAAAGTGATTTGCCAAAGATACACAGCAAGTTATCTCTAACTCTGGTTTTATGGACATACAGCAGAGTTAACCTCATTTCACAATGAGGCTCATTCACCTTCACACCAGCCTCAGCACCTGTTAAACACCAACTCTGTTTAGTCAAGGCCAAGGAGAAATTTCCTCCTTCAGAGGAGGCGGGGGAAATCCAAAAGAGCTTTTAATAGGTCTGTTTAGGGTAAGTGTTGATGAAATCACAGAAGGTTCACTTCCCCAAACTGCCGGGAATCATTATTTTCCGGTTTCTCTTTTCACATGACATGACTAACTAAATATATGTAACTTAAAATGAAATGATCAGATTTCAAAAGGTCAAACACTAGAACCAGGGCATAAGCCCAGGAAAACTGGTACCTGCCTTTAATCCCATCCTAACTCAGCTACAAATTTGTCATCTGACTATGATAGACCTTGGGTACATCACTCAGCCCCTCTGGGGCTCCAACTGAACTAAGTGACCTCTGTGAATCTTTCCAGTTCTGATGATCTGTGGTTCCCTGAGTCCAGTTCAGTTTACAACTAGCCTGTAGTCAAAGTTTTTTTTTCTTTTTTTTTTTTTGGTGGCACCAGGTATTGAACTCACGGGAACTTGACCACTGAGCCACACCCCCAGCTCTGTTTTGTGTAGAGACAGGGTCTCACTGAGTTGTTTAGTGCCTCGCCATTGCTGAGGCTGGCTTTGAACTTGCCATTCTCCTGTTTTAGCCTCCCAAAGTGCTGGGATTACAGACGTGCTCCACTGCGACCAGCTTGTGGTCAGTCTTTAATGACTTTTCTGTTGAATGACCACTAGCGAAATCTATTTGAAAATGTGAGCTTGGGGGACAGTGGTAGCACATGCCTGTAAACCCAGTGACTGGGGAGGCTGAGGTATGAGGAACACAAGTTTGAGGCCAACCAGGGCAACTTAGTGAAACCCTCAGCAACTTAGTGAGACCTTGTATCAAAATTTAAAAAACAAAACTAAACAAAAACAAAGTGGGGCATGCCTGTAATCCCACTAACTCAGGAAGCTGAGTCAGGTATGCAGGTTCAAAGCCAGCCTCAGCAATTTAGTGAGACCTTATCTCAAAATTTAAAAAAAAAAAAAAAAGGACTGGGATGTGGCTCAGTGTAAAGCACCCCTGGGTTCAACTGCCAGTACAAAAGCAGGGAAAATAAACTTTTCGGCAAAAACAGTGTTCCACATGCTGGGTCAATTAATATCTACATGTAGAGGGCAAAAAGAACTTTAATCCATCTCTCACACCAAACACAAAAAGTGACTCAAAATGGATCAGACTCCAAGGTGTAAAACAAAACTATAACATTTATATTAGAAAATATAGGAGAAAATCTTTTTGATCTTTTGCAAGGCAAAGATTCCTTAGGTATGATACCAAAAGCATGATCCACAGAAGAAAAACAAAAATCAATAAACTGGACTACATTAAAATGAAAAAACGTCTCTACACCGGTGCAGGGAAGCACACCTGTAATCTCAGCCACTTGGAGGCTGAGGTAGGAGGATCTCAAGTTTAAGGCTTGCCTGGGCAACTTAAACTACATCAAAAAACTGACATATAGCTGGGCGCGGTGGCTCAAGCCTGTAATCCCAGCACTCAGGGAGGCTGAGACAGGAGAATCGCGAGTTCAAAGCCAGCCTCAGCAACAGCGAGGCGCTAAGCACCTCAGTGAGACCCTGTCTCTACATAAAACACAAAATAGGGCTGGGGATGTGGCTCAGTGGTCGAGTGCCCCTGAGTTCAATCCCTGGTACCAAAAAAAAAAAAAAAAAAAAACTGACATATACACAAACAAACCGTGTATAGGTTCTGAGCTTAAGAACCCAACTATCGGGGCTGAGTTGTGGCTCAGTGGTAGAATACTCGCCTCTCATGTATGAAGCCCTGGGTTCGATTCTCAGCACCATGTAAAAATAAATAAATAAATAAATAAAATAAAGGTATTGTGTCCATCTATAACTATAAAAAATATTAAAAAAAAAAAAAAG
>PVHX01027375.1:0-19479 GCA_004024805.1 Geosciurus inauris | reverse complement strand
TTTGGTACTGGAGATTGAACTCAGGGGCACTCGACCACTGAGCCACATCCCCAGCCCTATTTTGTGTTTTATGTAGAGACAGGGTCTCACTGAGTCGCTTAGCGCCTCGCCATTGCTGAGGCTGGCTTTGAACTCGCGATTCTCCTGTCTCAGCCTCCCTAAGTGCTGGGATTACAGGCTTGCGCCACCGCGCCCGGCTCATTTTTATACTTTCTATTTATCTTTTGCACCTCCTTCTAACTTGCTGATTTATTCCTCAACTTCTCTGTTTATCTCATCTAAACTGTTCTTTTTCCCAACCATTTTATTCTTCATACCTATTATTTGTAGTTTACCTTTTTTTGATTTCTTCTTCTTGTTTTATCTTATAATACTTTCCTTTATTTCTTTTAACATATTATAATGAGTATTAATATCGACTCTAATTCCTCTGTTCCTAAATTAGGAGTCAGTAACTCAGAATGGTTTTTCTTTTGAAATATTGTGTCCTCCAAATGTTTTATTTTGACCTGTGAGCACTTAACCCCTGACTGTGAAAAGAGTAAAGGAGCTCTGAGATTGTATCAGCCCTGTCGAACTGATGGAGATCTGGAGAGGGACAGGAGTAATGAGCTCTAAGTCAGAGAGTCCTAGGCACCAAAAAATGATAATTAATCTCTCCGCCTTCTGCTATATGGCTCCTCAAATTAGTGCTTCACATTAGCTCCTTATTTTTTAAGTTTGTTAGATGGCATAGTAAATGATTCCCCTTAATATCACTCCTGTGTTTCGCATTTTTGTTCTTTGCATTTCAAAAATTGAAAATACTAGTTAATAGTTTCTGCACTTCTTACTTTTAAAGATTTGGGTTTGCAACCATCACATCACCACTGTCTGCAGAGAACTGCTAATTGCTCTGATTTCACATTTGCCCAAAGCCTGTGATCAGAAGTAAACTTTGACGATGGTATTCCACCACATGACTAGTGCTGTGACTTTATATTATCATGTGCTTCAGTGTGTCAGTGTTTCTTCTGCATTAATCTGAGGTCCTTTGTTTTCTTCTTATTAGCCTGCATTTGAACATGAACTTTTTAGTGGCAGTCTGCTTGGCTCTATAGAGGAAGAATAATATTCCCAGGTTCCTATTGTTGATGATTCTGTTGATGGATAAAATGTTATATGTGACTCATTATAACACTACAGAAAACTAGTTGTTTTCTTCACTTTTCACCATCTTCATTTCTTTCCATCCCTTTAGACTATACTTTGGTGATATAAATTTTTATTTTATGGCAACCTTTAATATTTATTTAAAACTAAATTTATCTAAACAAAAGGGAGTAAAGGGAATGAATGAGAAAAGCAAAGATGGATTTTTGTTGGTGTTCTTTTTCTAATGCTCATGCTTTTTTAAAATAAACTTTCTAGGGCTGGGATTATGGCGCAGTGGTAGCGTGCTTGCCTAGCGCGCATAAGGCACTGGGTTCGATCCTCAGCACCACATAAAAAAAAAGTAAAATAAAGATATTCTGTCACCTACAACTAAAAAATAAACATTTAAAAAAATAAATAAATAAACTTTCTAATAGGTATACATGACAGCAGAATGCATTTCGATTCATTGTACACAAATGGAGCACAACTTTTCATTTCTCTGGTTGTACACAATGTAGAGTTGCACCACATGTGCAGTCATACATGTACCTATAATGCTCATGCTTATAAGCATTCTGTTGCAAATTATTCCAAAAGGTGAGGTACAACATCTGTTGCAAAGTTACACACATCTTTGAATATTTTTGAAATGTTTCCTAAATGTTTCTGTAGTCTTATAACAAAAACTTAAAAGATTCTTCACTTTTGCCTGCAAATGTCCAATGGGTGGCTACAGGCAAGATTAAAGCATGCTTCCATTTTGCATTTGTCTCCTTCACTCAGTCACCTTGGATTCCAGGAGTGAGGTTTGATCTGATCAACATAATGTAATGAGTGGAAGCTATCCTCCAGGCAATAGCAACTTCTTAAGGGAAAGTCCCTGCCTGACCAATCCTGAGATAATTGTGGCTAGACCATACCCAATCAAGATCACCTGCTTTAACAGATGTACAGTCCTACCAGCTATGTGGACCACCTCCCCCACCATGGCTTTCATTCCTCTTTCTATAAAATTTCAAAGTCATTGTCAGCCCCTCTTGGACAGAGCCAAGAACATGGGTTCCTTTTTTTTTTTTCCTATTATAACTTCACTGATTAAAATTCCTTTCATTCATTTCATCATTACCTATATGTTTAGTTTTGTGGGGAGTGGCCGGAACAGATTTGTTGGTTCCCCAGAGTCATCCATCTAGCCTAGGAGTCCATTAACAGTTTCTAACTGGAAAAGGCATTTCAAAACACGATACCAAGTTTAGATATTCAGAAGAAATCTGGGCAATGTGGCACCTGCCTGCAATCCCAGCCATTCAGGAGATTTGAGGCAGGAGGATCATGAGTTCAAGACTAGCCTGGACAATTTAGTGAGACCCTGTCTCAAAAAAATTAAAAGGACTGGAAATGTAGCTCAATAGTAGACTGCCCTGGGTTCAATTTTCAATACACCAAAAAAAAAAAAAAAAAAAAAATTCAACTTCTTTATGACCAAAAGAAATAAAGAAATTAAGCCAGGCATGGTGGCACACACCTGTAATCCCAGTGGCTTGGAAGGCTGATGTAGGAGAATTGTAAGTTCAAACCCAGCCTCAGCAATTTAGCAATTTTCAAACCCTGTCTCAAAATAAAAATAATAAAAAGTGGGCTGGGGATGTGGCTCAGAGGTTAAACGCCCTTGGGTTAAATCTCCAATACCAAAAAAAGAAAAGAAATTAAGTCAAAATTGGAAAAATATTTCCAGTATGTATGGAAAACTACTCTTTTAAAAAGTTGACAATACTATAAACCAATTAAAAAATCAAATGAAAACAGAAGAATCAGGAAATATTCAAAGGAAAAAATGCAAATTGGCAATAACATAAAAAGATATTTAACCTCATTAAGTGACAGTTTGTCTTTCAGTTCAACAGAGATTTCAAAACAATGATAGCACTGGCAATAGCATGGAGAAATTGTCACTTTTAAACTTATGCTGGTGACAGTATCGATTTTAAAAATCCTTTTAGGAGGAAAGTTTATCATTAGCTATCAAAAGTCCCAAAATTTATGCCTGCACCTTGTGACATGTAATCCTAGTTACAGGGGACTGAGGCAGAAGGATTACACGTGCAAATCCAGGCTAGGCAATTTAGTGAGATCCTGTCTCAAAATAAAAAATAAAAAGGGCTGGGGATGTAGCTCAGTGCTGGAGTGTGCCTGGGTTCAATCCCCAGTACTGAATTAAAAAGAAAAAAACATCCAAAAATTTGCTTATCATTGACACAACAATTTTACTACTATTGTAAATCTCAGGAAAGTTATAGTCAGAAAGGCATAAAGGAATGTTCATCCTATCATTTATAAAAATAAACATAGTTACAGCATATTTTTTTAAAAAATTTTTTTAGTTGTAGATGGACACAGTACTTTTATTTATTTTTTTGTGGTGCTGAAAATCGAACCCAGTGCCTCACGTTTGCTAGGCAAGTACTCTACCATTGAGCTACAACCCCAGCCCATATACAGCATATGTTATAAGCAAGTCACTTTTGATTCTTTCAAGGTATACATGCTAGCAAAGAGTCACATACGGAGAGTTATTAACGACTGTCAGGAGCTGCCAGAAGAAGGTAATCACTCAGTACCAGTGGTTTTTGCCTCTCAGATCTAGGGGTCTTCACTATGCACCAGTCATCTCTTTTAGGTAGTAGCTAGTAATGAGCAGTGAAATGCTTGGCATGGTCAGAATTGTTCTCTAAATTACTTTTAAAGTCTTCTTTAAACTACTTTCAAAGTGAATGAGAAAGCAAATGGTGGCAGGTAATTTGTAGAAAATAAACATAAGCAAAAGGAGCTAATTGAGAAAATACATCAAAAGAAAAGGATTAATGGGACTAACTCTTGACAGTGTCCTTTGAGGTTGGTGTGAAGTCAGGAATTCAGGCTATCAGTGTCCATGTCTGAGAAGGAAGATTTCTTTAGTACTGCAGGCTCAGTAAGGTAGCCTCTGTCACTGGCCTGAGTACCTACATTAACATAGGATTAACTTAGAGATGAAGCTCCCTGAATAGGATGGCCACCATGATAGTTCCAGAGAGGACCAATTAGGATCAAAAACTCCACCACTATATATCTCAGAAGAGAGGTTTCTTTAATAGTGCAGGTGTACTAGGGCAAATTCTGACCAACTATTGACCCCCAATGCCCACATTAACATAGTATGTACTTGTAGATGAAGCCCCTCTGAGTAGGATGGCCACTATGACTATTCTGGAGAGGATCAACTAGGGTCAAAAACTCCACCACCTACCTGATGTGTAGGTGTTGAACACCTGATTGTCAAAGAGTGCAAAAGGTAGTCCCCAATTTTCAAGGCTAACACCCAACAATAATAAATTTAGAAACAGCACTGTTTCCTTTGTCATTGTCTGCTGGAAGCCAGCCTACTCTCTCCCAGGAGAGTGCTCGCTGCTTGAGCCTTACTCTGTTTTCACCCTACTCTCACTTGACATCCACTTTACTCTATTTTTACCCTACTCTCAGTTCGCATCCACTTTACTTTCATTTATAATAAAGTTCTCTTGCTTGACTTTCAGTGTCTGACTTTGCATTTTCTTTTGTGGGAACACAAGAACCAAGGTTTAGAGCTTCAGCTCCCCACTCTCCTGTGACAATCTCAACAGTGCTTTGCATCCTGATTAGGACTTTGGAGGCATTGAGTCTGTACCTCTAACTGGAAGGTGACCTATTTTTTCCTGCTTTATATATCTGTCTCCACATGTATATATTTCTGCAGTCTTTGCTGTATTTTCCATTAACCACTTGTCTGCTAACATAATCAAAACCCTGACTATGGAATAAATGTTTTTATTTATAGAAAAGTTCATTTTTCAACATCATGTATTTGTTACAGATTTTACATCCTGATGTCCAAGCTCTAGATCTACGGAGCTGTGATATCTCAGATGCTGCTCTCCTGCACCTGTGTAAATGCAGAAAACTAAAAAAATTAAATATAAATTCCTCAGAAGGAGACAGAGCTTCTATAACATCAGAAGGTATGCGTATTATCACTGAATAAACAGGTAGACTAAACCCAGGGAACTTCTGGATACCCAAACTTATGACAGTCCCTGGAGGATGGCAACCCTGAGAGGGGTGGGAGTGCCATGACCCTTCCTCCATTCTTTCCTGCATGCAGTGTTCATCTGTATCACACACTTGTAATCCCAGCAACTCAAGAGGCTGAAGCAGAAGGATTACAAGGCAAGAGTCAGCAACTTAGTAGGACCCTGTCTCAAAAAATAAAAAGGGCTGGAAATGTAACTCAGTGGTAGAGTACCCCTAGGTTCAATTCCCTTCTACTACAAAGAGAAAAAAAGAAAGAAATCCAAGTTAAAATAGGACAAGAGAATGTATAGGTATAGCTGTAACAGTGATCCACTTTATGCTTTCAATATAGCTCTTGATGCTCTGCCACTGCAACTTATTTTTTAAAGGAACATGTTTCTTCTCCTCCTCTCTCCCTAGCCCTCTCTAGTCTCTTCCTCTCCCTAATTTCAGGGGAAACAGGATTTACCTTCCCCATTTTAGGCAGATTTATCTGTCCTTGAGAAATGAAGTAATCCAGCCAACACTTCCAAATCCAGTAACAGGTAGACCACTTTGAAAATGGCTAACATAAATTTGGTGATGGCTAAAATGAAAATCAGTCACATTTTTCATTGTTCAGCTCTAAGGCAGCAAAAGCCCCAGCATACTGTTTTCCATCCCCAAAGAAAAAACTTGGAGGACTCAACAGCAAGTTTTTGGACATTTTATTACTCACACACTCCTAGGCAGCAGCAGGAGGCCAAGATACAATGAGGGCCACCCTACACCTACAAGCAGGGGGATATATATAAGATAGGTTTCATGTCAGGTAGAGTCCTTAGATGTTTTATGAGTACATTCCTTTCCTCTACAACCAAGGTCACTTTGCTTAGATTCTCACCTAATGATTGGAGAAAAGGGAAGTGGCCAGCTTCCTCTCTACATTCCCTTCATTATCAAATATTTTTGAAGTCCTTATCTCACTGCAGGCTTTCCTAGGCACTAATTAGTATTTAACCATCATATACCACACACACACATGAACATATATATTATTATTGATGCAAAATGATGATCCATCTTTGAAGGAAATAAGAAAATTGTTTATTCTAAGACAAATATAAGTGACTTAGACCAGGAGTAGTGATTCAAATTGCCCTGAAAAAGCATTCCAAATAAAAGGAGCTGTAACAACTTTTACACAGAGAACAAAGGTAACTGTAAATCACTACACTCAGCAAATACATTGGTGAGGGCATTACTTGGGCATGTTGAGGTAAAAAGCAGGGAAATTTTGACCACTGGTATGAGATGGAAGGTCTTACCACATCTTAGGAGACTGAGGAAGTGAGGGTCTATCTTTGTCAAGCTATAGATGGTCACTTAAGTCTAATATACATCCTGGAAGCTTTACCTAAAAGTCTTGAAGCCAGGCGTGGTGGCTCACGCTTGTAATCCCAGCTCTTTGGGAGGCTGAGACAGGAGAATCACGATTTCAGAGCCAGCCTCAGCAATGGCGAGGGGCTAAGCAACTCAGTGAGACCCTGTCTCTACATAAAACACAAAATAGGGCTGGGGATGTGGCTCAGTGGTCGAGTACCCCTGAGTTCAATCCCTGGTATCAAAAAAAGTCATGAGGATGTTAGGTCAGATATAAAAGTCAGGAGTAATGGCCTGTTTTCTAAAGGACCAAAATGAACATTATAAAATAAGCCTCTGGTGTCTTACCTTACAGGCTCCCATAAGCCTGCCTGTGTTGTTATCTCCTTGTGGGAAGAAGTTGTCTATCTGGTGCTTGTTTGAAGAAATTCTATCACAATTGTTTCTTTGGGGATGTTTAATTTCACAATATATACTCACATATATAGTTCATTGGTGTTATGTTGTCCCCCAGGAATAAAAGCTGTGGCTTCATCTTGTTCATATCTCCATGAAGCTATTTTGAAAAGGTGCTGCAATCTCACCGATGAAGGAGTCCTTGCTCTTGCACTCAATTGCCGGCTGCTAAAGATTATCGATCTAGGTGGATGCTTAAGTATTACTGATGTGTCCTTACACGCATTAGGAAAAAACTGCCCATTATTGCAGAGTATTGACTTTTCAGCTACTCAGGTAAGTGAAATATGGACTTGAAGCAAAGATTCTGTGTCAGCCTGATGTAGGACAGATGAGGCTGGACACCTGAGGGATTTTCAGGAAGCAGGTTTATTTAAGCTGCAGTGGTCCAGAGGGGCTAATGCCTAAATATTTCAAGAATAACCAAATTATTCTTTTTGGTTATTCTTGAAATTATTGACCATTTCATGCTTTTTTGGTTAAAGAATTGTAATTTGGTGTATTCTCCTTAATTATCTTAAGCAACAAAGGTGAGAAGTATGTATGACTAAAAGACATACTTGCTGAGGGGCTGGGGTTACGGCGCAGTGGTAGCGTGCTCGCCTGGCATGCGTGAGGCACTGGGTTCGATCCTCAGCACCACATAAAAGTAATATAAAGATATTCTGTCTGCCTACAACTAAAAAATAAATGTTTTTTAAAAATTCTTTTAAAAAAAAAAAGACATACTTGCTGAATGGGAGGTGATTAAACTATCAAAATGATTAAAATTTTTGGAAAATCCTACTTCCATTATCTCCATTTATAGGCTCTTTCTTTTTCCCTTTGCTTAGGTATCTGACAATGGTGTGGTTGCACTTGTGAGTGGATTATGTGCCAAAAAATTGGAGGTAAGTTTTAAATATCTCTGGAGATGATGGCAACTGAATTTTACATTATCCCCATATTTTATTATTTTTTTACTTTTTTTTTTGTAGTACTAGGGATTGAACCCAGGGTTGCTCTACCTCTGAGCTATATTCCCAGCCCCTTTTATTTCTTATCTTGAGAAAGGGTCTTGCTAAGTTGTGGAGGCTTGCCTCGATCTTGTGATCCTCCTACTTCAGCCTCCTAAGTCACTGGTGTTACAGGTGTCTACCACCATGTCCTGCTCAGAAATTATTTTCTAAACAATAGAAGCCACACCTTTTAAATTAACTATTTCATAGACCTTTTTTCATCCTCTCCTTCACTTCTTTTTTGTTTTTTATTTTTCAGTTATGGGGATTGAATCCAGGGCTTCACACATGCTAGGCAAGCACTCTATCACTGAGCCACATCCCCTTTTTGAGACAGGTCTTCACTAAGTTGCTCATAGTAGTTTCAAAATTACAATCCTCCTGCCTCAGCCTCCCTAGTAGCTGTGATTACAAGTGTGCACCATTGCACCTAGATCTTAATTTTAACTGTTTTATCTTATTCCATTATATTAATAAACCATTTTTTAAACAAATTTTCCACTTCTTTACTATTGTAAATAAAATTGCAGTGGGCATGTTTATAAGATGTTTCCTTGCCAGGCACGGTGGCATATGCCTGTAGTATCAGCACTTTGGGAGGCTGAGACAGGAGAATCACGGGTTCAAAGCCAGCCTCAGCAATGACAAGGCATTAAGCAACTCAGTGAGACCCTGTCTCCAAATAAAGCACAAAATAGGGCTAGGGATGTAGCTCAGTGGCCAAGTACTCCTGAGTTCAATCCTCAATACCAAAATAAATAAATAAATAAAAAGTTTCCTTGTGCATGTAGAAGAGTTTCAGTGTATTGGACATTTATAATTGGTGTTGATGTGTTCTGCAGTGTACACATCTTCAGTTTTAATAAATATTGCCAATTTGCTTTATAAAATGGTTGGACATTTAACTTTAAATGCTGCTTTACTTTCCAAACTACTTAAGATTTATATGGTCCTTTCTATGTAGTTTTTGTTTTTACAAGTAGATATTTGCTTCTTTTTTTTAATCAGAGTATTTCCTAGACTTTTTTTGTATTGTTACGATAGATCTACTTTTCTTTTTTACTTTCTGTTTTTTTTTTAACAGGAGATTCATATGGCAGATTGTGTAAATCTGACTGATGAGGCTGTAAAAGCTGTCCTTACTTACTGTCCTCAGATACATATATTACTCTTCCATGGATGTCCCCTAATAACAGGTTAGTCTGATTGACTGCTTATGTTTAAATCTTGGCTTTATCTTTTATTAATTCTGTGACCTTGAGAAAATCACTTAGTCCATTTTTCTCATCTTAATACAGTTTTCTTATCTATGAAATGGGCCTAACGACACTATCTACTTCATAGGCTTACTTGTGATAAGCCTTACTTCTGATATTTTTTTTTTTTAGTATTGGCAATTGAGCCTATGGTTGCTCTATCACTGGCCTACATCCCTGTCCTTTTTTTAAAACTTTTTTTTAAATTTTGAGGCAGGATCTCACTAAGTTGCCAAGGCTGGCCTCAAACTTGCCATCCTCCTGCCTGAGCCTCCCAAGGAGCTGGGATTACAGATGTGGGCCACCATGCCTGGCTCTGCCTGATAACTCTTTATGTGATACTTCACACATTGAAAGAGCTCAATAAATGTTAGTCATTTGATAATGGTGGTGGTGGTGTGGTGATGTTTGGTAAGTGTTCAATAAACATTAACTATATGAGGATGACGACAGCAACCATGTTGTGGTCATGATATTAAATAGGATGCTTCATGTAGACAATAAAAATTTCAATTTTATAATACTACATCTGTGACATATGCTAAATGACCTGTGAAGTGTTATTTCATCAGGTTGTAGACATTGATATTCAGTATAATTTGGACTTAAGCTAATTTGGCTCTTCACTGAAGAACAAAGTAGCAATAGCCCATTTGGCCTATGTAAGTGCCATGGAACTAAATTTCACCCTACCCTGGAAGCCATGGTACCTCAGCCCTTTCACATTATCCCTCTAGTGGGTCTCATACCTTACTATAATCTGGATCTCCATGTAAATCAGTAGTTATGCCTAGTTTTTCCAGTTCATTTCTCTAATTACAGTGGAAACAATTCTTCCCTAGGTCAAGTTATTATCCTGGAAATTTCTTTGATAACTTGGATTATATTTTCTTATGTTTCGACAGCAAGTCTTTTTTTTTTTCTTCTTTAACCCAGGGGTGCTCTACCACCGAGGCACATCCCATTTTATTTATTTTTTTTATTTTGAAACACAGTCTTGGTAAGTTGCTAGGGCTGGCTTCAAACTTGCAATCCTCCTGCCTCCGCCTTCCAAGCTGCTGGGATTACAGGTGAATATCACTATGCCTAGATGGACAGCCAGTCTTAATGAAGACTATAGTCTCATTTTTCAAGAGCCAAAGAAACTGACATAAGAAACTGTCAGTAGTGGTTATCTTGCTGGGCTTGGTGGTGCACACCTGTAATCCTAGTGGCTCAGGAGCCTGAGGCAGGAAGATTCCAAGTTAAAAGTCAGTCTGAGGGGCTAGGGTGGTGGCTCAGTGGTAGAGTGCTAGCCTAGCATGCGTGAGGCACTGGGTTCTATTCTCAGCACCACATATAAATAAATATAAATGAATAAGGATCCATCAACAACTAAAAAAAAATTCTTTAAAAAAAAAAAGCCTGAGCAATTTAACAAGACCTTAAACAACTCAGCGAGACTCTGTCTCTAAAATAAAATATAAAAAAGGGCTGGGGATGTGCCTCAGTGGTTAAGCCCCCTGGTTCAATCCCTGATAGCTGCTGCTGATAATGATAATAATAATAATAATAATAGTTATATCTAGGGAAAATTATAGACAGAAAGAATAGGGGGAAAACCTCGCTGTATGCCCTTTTGTACCTTTTGAATTATGTATCATGTGGAGGATTTTAACTATCAAAAATTTAGAATAACTTATTGCAGGGTGCAGTGGCACACGCCTATAATCCCAGCAGCTCAGGAGGCTGAGTCAGCAGGATTGCAAATTCAAAGCCAGCCTCAGCAATTGAGAGGCACTAAGCAACTCAATGACATCCTGTCTCTAACTAAAATACAAAATAAGGCTGGGGATGTGGCTCAGTGGTCGAGAGTCCCTGAGTTCAATCTTCAGTACCAAAAAAAAAAAAATTAGAGTAACTTTAAGGAAACAGAAAAACTCATAGAACTGAGACTTTGTACATTACACTGTTGTAGGTATTTTGAGAAGGCAAACAGAGGATCTCTGGTCATTAAAGAGGCCAGAAAATTGTATTCTAATAGATAGGTTACTTTTTTAAGATAGATGAGACCACAGCATGTGAAATGTCAGCTTTTAACAATGGACTCTCTCAGAATGCCAACTGAAAATGTATAAATCTGCCCATTGAGTTTTGTTTGTACTTAACCAATACACTGAACAAGGAAGGGGTCCTTATAAGTTGATTCTTACTTTTCTTGTGCTATTTTAATCACACACCTGCTTTTTTTTTTTCTTTTTTTCTTTTTTGGTACAGGAGATTGAACTCAGGGGTACTCGACCACTGAGCCACACCCCCAGCCCTGTTTTGTGTGTTATGTAGAGACAGGGTCTCACTGAGTTGCTTAGCACCTCACAGTTGCTGAGGCTGGCTTTGAACCCACAATCCTCCTGTAATCAGCCTCCTGAGCTGCTGGGATTACAGGTGCTTGCCACCGTGCCCAGCCATGTCTGTCTTCAAAGAAATATTTTCTTCAGTTTCTCTTCATCCCCTCCTCTCCCACTTTAATACTTGTGTGTGTGTGTGTGTGTGTGTGTGTGTGTGTGTGTGTGTGCGCGCGCGCGCGCGTGTGTATGAGAGAGAGGGAGTGTCAGAGAGAGTCAGAGAGAGACAGAGAGAGATTGAGATTGTACATAGGGATACTCTACCACTGAGCTATGTTCCCAGCCCCTTTTAAAATTTTGAGACAGGGTCTTCCTAACTTACCCAAGCTAGCTTTTAACTCGCAATTCTCTTGCCTCAGCCTCTTGAGTAATTGGAATTACAAGCGTGCATCACTGCACCCAGCTCCCACTTTAACACTCTCAGGTTTTTGTTTTGGTTTGGATTTTTGTTGTTATTGTTGTTGTTTTTGATCAGGGATTGAACCCAGGGGTGCTTAATCACTAAGCCACATCCCCAGGCTTTTTTTATTTTGAACAAGGTCTCACTGAGTTGCTTAGGGTCTTGCTAAATTGCTTAGACTGGCTTTGAACTTTCAATCCTTCTGCTTTAACCTACCTAGCCACTGGGATTACAGGTTTGCACCCTGCACCAGGCCAACACTTTTGGTATTTTGAAATGGATGAAGCACTATAGATTCGAAAATCTATTTTCAGCCATAATTTGAAAATCATATATAGGTTGTATACATGTATTTCATTTTGGAATGAAATAATATGTGGTACTTATAGTCCTATAACTTTAGATGAAATAGTTCTGTTTTAATGTTTTGTTATATTTGTCTCAGGATAGCTTGGCTATACAACATGTTATAAAATCAATCTTTGCTAATTTTGCCTTGATTATTTTTCTCGTTACTATTTGAAAATAATTTTTTAAAATTTTTTTTAGTTGTTCATGGATCTTTATTTTATTCATTTATTATTTGTATGTGGTGCTGAGGATCGAATGCAGTGCCTCACACATGCTAGGCAGGCGCTCTACCACTGAGCTACAGCCCCAGCCCCTGAAAATAATTTAATTGAAATTTTTCCTGCTACTTTTAGTAAATGTCAAGTCAGAAAAAATGTACACAATCAACCAGAAACTTATTCTTAGGCAGACTGTTTAAAACAATTATCAAAAACCTCATGGAAGCTGGGCACGGTGGTGTACGCCTATAATCCTAGTACTTTGGGAGGCTGAGACAGGAGTACCACTGAGTTCAATCCCTCATACCAAAAAAAAAAAAAACCTCATGGAAGCCAGCCGCAGTGATGCACACCTGTAATCCCAGCACTTTGTTAGGCTGAGAGAAGAGAATCATGAGTTCAAAGCCAGCCTCGGCAAAGGGGAGGCACTAAGCAACTCAATGAGACCCTGTCTCTACATAAAACACAAAATAGGGCTGAGGGTGTGGCTCAGTGGTTAAGTACCCCTGAGTTCAATTCCCAGTACCAAAAAAAAAAAAAACCTCATGGAGAGCTGAGTGTGGTGCTATACACCTGTAATCCCAGCAACTAGGAAGATTGAGGCAGTAGTTTCTCAAATTCAAGGCCAGCATGGACAACTTGAGATATTGTTTGAAAATGAAAATAAAAAGGGATAAATTATCAGTACCACAAAAAAAAAAGTATCAAACTCAAATTTTGACATATCCAGTTGTTTTAAAAATAGCTAAATAAACATATATTCAGACATTTACAATCTGCCTGCTTTGCAGGCTGCAAAGTACACCCAATATCTACAAACCATAGGGAAGATACAACTCAGGATTACAAAAGACCTCAAGCCACTGCAGCTGTTTGGAATGCTCTAAACTAGACAGTTCCATATTGCTGAACAACATACTATATAAATCCTCTCTCCAAATCTTCAGGAATTCCCTTACCTTACTCTGAGTAGTGAATCCCCAAAAGGGACTTTCTGCTTGCAAACCTGTCAAAGCGTTGCTCAAATAAGGCTCATAGTGTCCTTCTGCCACCTTGTGGTCATAATTTTTCCTTAAAGTGCCTTGATATTCCTCAGATTCACTACAGTTACATGCATGGAATGGCACTCTCAAGATATTCTATATCTTGAATATGACATATGACAAAAAAAAAGGTTATGTGTTCAAGAAGTTTGCAAAGTTTAATACACCACTATAATGAATGTTAATTTATCAAAGTCTCCAAGAAAAACTATCCCCCTTTGCTGTCAGTGTTCTTGAATCTGCTACCATTATATATATATATATTTTACCATCACTGAGGGAAAATAAATACTATATTCACTTTATTTTTTAATATTTTTTTTTTACTTTTATTTGCATTTATTATATGCTGAATTTATTCCCATGCCATAAGTTTTTGTTTCTTCAGTTTCTTCTGGGATATCTTTTTCTTCTGTGCAACCTCTTCTTCTGGTTTAGGAACAATTTGTTCCTTTTCAGTGAGGATCATCTCAATGTGGCAAGGGGAACTCATGTATGGGTTAATCCGACCATGAGCTCTGTAAATACGGCGGCGCATCTTGGGTGCTTTGTTCACCTGGATATGTTCAATGACCAGAGAATCTACGTCTAAACCCTTAAGTTCAGCATTACTCTCTGCATTTTTAAGCATGTGCAGCAAAAATTCAGCACTCTTTTTGGGCCACCGTCCCTGTGTCCAGCCCCACTGTTTGGCCTGGGCACACCTCCCAACTCCACCATTGTAACGCCAGAATGGCACACATTGCTTCTTTAAAGTGACATCTTTCAGGTGCTTGGTGGCTTTTCGGATATGCATACCTTTGATGGCCTGTGCAGTTTCACGGGTGTTCTTAAAGTGAACACGAAGATTTGAACCTCTTGATTTGCATGATTTTGTGGGGTTTTCCGGGTCAAGAGAGTAGCGGACCATTTTCACAGATCAACTCAGGCCGCTTACAGGAAGAGCATTTTTTAATATTTTTAAACTTGTGTTTGTGGTACTGGGGCTTTCTATCACTGAGTTACACACAACCCATCTCTTTTTAAACTTTTTTATTTTGAGACAGAGTTTCACTGAGTTGCTTGGGGCCTTGCTAAATTGCTGAGGCCGGCTTTGAACTTATGATCTTCCTGCCTCAGCCTCCTGAGTCACTGGGATCACAGGCATGTACCACACAGTACCCAATTGAGGATTTGTTTTAGCCTGATTACAGTCAAGTTCTTTTTTTTTTTTAATGTTTTTTAAGTTATAGATGGACGCAGTATCTTTATTTTGTTTATTTATTTTTTATGTGGTGCCGAGGATCAAACCCAGTGCTTCACATGTGTGAGGCAAATGCTCTGCCACTGAGCCACAACCCCAGCCCCTACAGTCAAGTTCTCTTTATAAAATTGTTTTTGTTGTAGACAGACACAATACCTTTATTTTATTTATTTATTTTTATGTGGTGCTGGGGATTGAACCCAATGATTCATGCATGCTAGGCAAGCGCTGTACCACTGAGCTACAACCTATCCCCTACAGTCAAGTTCTTAAGATTTCTGGATGATTCATATGTCAATATTTAACACAAGCAGGGCGCGGTGGTGCAAGCCTGTAATCCCAGCACTTAGGGAGGCTGAGACAGGAGAATCACGAGTTCAAAGCCAGCCTCAGCAAGGGCGAGGTGCTAAGCAACTCAGGGAGACCCTGTCTCTACATAAAACACAAAATAGGGCTGGGGATGTGGCTCAGTGGTTGAGTACCCCTGAGTTCAATCTCCAGTACCCCCCAAAAAAAAAATTTAACACAAACTGCCCTAAACAAAAGTACCTGAAGACAGAAATGGCTTTTCTGGGGTGGCTTACTGGGATTGAACTCAAGATCACCCTACCACTGAGCTACATCCTCGATTATTTATTTATCTTTAATACCAGGGATTGAACCCAGGGGTACTTAACCATTGAAACACATCCCCAGCCCTTTTTAAAAATTTTTTATTTTGAGATAGGGCCTTGCTAAGTTGCTTAGGATCTCCCTAAATTGCTGAGGCTGGCTTTGAACTTGTGATCTTCCTGCCTCAGCCTCCTGAGTCACTGGGATTACAGGTGTGTGCCACCATGCCAAGCTTTATTTTTTATTTTGTGACAGGATTTTGCTCTGTTGCTAAAAGTCTCCCTAAATTGCTAAGGCTGGCCTAGAAGTTGCCATCTTCCTACCTCATCCTCCCAAATTACTAGGATTACTGGCATGCTTCACTGCACTTTGCTTCAGTTTCCTTTTAAAGTTGATTCCTTGTGTAAAGGACAATCCCCTACCCCAATTACCTGGGATTGAATCCAGGCCTACCAAATGTTCCACCACTGAGCTATACCCCCGTCCCTTATTTTTTATTTTGAGACAGTATCTCACTAATTTCTCAGACTAACAATTTAGCAAGACCCTCAGTAATTTAGCCAGATCCTATATCAAAATTAAAAAGAATAAAAGACCGGGAATAGGAATAAACTCTGTGGTAAAGTGCCCCTGGGCTCAATTCCTAAAACCAAAGGAAAAAAAGAAAAAGTTGCTAGAACTGGAAGTAAAACCTAAATCACCTAATCTTCAATCTGTAATTCTTTCCTCAAAAGAAATTTCCTGAGCCTTTGGTGTTAAGTGTCTTGTTACTAGGAAAGGGAAGGAAATAGGAGGTGACATCAAGCAACAGTAGCATAATAAGGGATCTTTTAGCTTTTGCTATCCGGAGCCTGAATTTCTGTCATATATTCTGCCATGGGATCATGAAATACTTAGGGACCCCACAATTTTTCCCTATAGTATAATAAACTCACAGGCAAAGAGTATTTCTACTATTTAAATTCATAGTCCTAAGAGAATGTGATGAAATACTGCCATCTAGCATTAAACATTTTAAGTTACATAGAAAAGATTGTATGTTTATTACTACTAGGGGGAAAAAACATCTTCCTGTTATGTACAATAACAAATTCCTACAGAAGAGTGACAAATGTAGTCCAAAGACAAATGTGTATATGTAACATTTGGTAACATGCTTACAACTAATTTTTGGTGGATTCCTTGGAATATTCTACATGTAATATTACAATCATCTATAAATAAGGATAAATTTACTTCTTCCTTCCACCCTGAGTGCCTTTTATTGTCTTTTCTTGCCTAATTTCCATGACCGGAACTTCAGGTACAATGTTGAGTAGAAGTGGCAAGAGTGAGTGAACATCCTGTTCTTGCCTTGAACTTAAGGGCACCATTAAGTATGATATTACCTATGGGTTTTTCATTGATACCCTTTCTCTGGTTGAAGAGTTTGCTGAATATTTTTATCATGTATGTTGGGTTGTCAAATGATTTTACTGTGTCTGTTGAGATATTATGTGGTTTTTATCTTTTATTCTATTGATATGGTATGTGTGGCAAACAGAATAATTCTCTCACGCAAGATTCATGTTCTAATGCCCAAAAACTGTGAGTATATTACTTTATATAAGGTTGTAGGTAAAATTAAAGTTGATAATCAGTTGACTCCTTCACCCCGCTGTGCAAGGTATCAAACCCAGAACCTCATGCATGCTAGCCTAGCACTCTACCACTGAGCTACACTCCTGCCCATCAGTTGACTTTAAAATAGGGAAATTAAACCTAGGAGTGGGATAACTGGATCAAATGGTGGTTCCATTCCAGGTTTTCGGAGGAATCTCAATACTGCTTTCAGAATGGTTGTACCAATTGCAATCCCACCAACGAGTGTACCTTTCCCTCCACATCCTCACCAACATTTATTGTTGCTTATATTTTTGATAATTGCCATTCTGAATGGAGTGAGATGGAATCTGTGTAGTTTTGATTTGCATTTCTCTGATTGCTAGAGATGTTGGACATTTTTTAATGTATTTGTTGATCGATTATATTTCTTCTGTGTAGGGTCTGTTCAGTTCCTTAGGCCATTTATTGAGTTACTTGTTTTTTTGGTGTTAAGTTTTTTTAGTTCTTTATATATCCTGGAGATTAATGCTCTGTCGATAGGCGCAGGTGGTACAGATTTTCTTCCATTCTGTAGGCCTCTCTTCACATTATTGTTTCCTTTGCTGGGAAGAAGTTTTTAGTTTGATTCCCATTTATTGATGCTTGATTTTACTTCTTATGCTTTAGGAGTCTTGTTAAGAAAGTCAGTTCCTAAAACAACATGGTGGAGATTTGGACCTACTTTTTCTTCTATTAGGTGCAGGGTCTCTGTTCTAGTGCCGAAGTCCTTGATCCAGTTTGAGTTGATTTTTGTGCAGGGTGAGAGATAGGGGTTTAATTTCATTTTGCTACGTATGGGTTTCCAGTTTTCCTAGAACCACCATTTGACCCAATTACCCCACTCCTAGAACCACCATTTGACCCAATTACCCCACTCCTAGGTATATACCCAAAGGATTTAAAATCAGCATACTACAGTGATGGAACCACATCAGTGTTTATAGCAGTTCAACTCACAATAGCTAAACTATGGAACCAACTTAGATGCCCTTCAACTGATGAACAGATAAAGAAAATGTGGTATATATACACAATGGAGTATTACTTAGCTTTAAAGAAGAATGAAATTATGGCATTTGCTGGTAAATGGATGGAACTGGAGAATATCATGCTAAGAGAAATAAGCCAATCCCAAAGAACCAAAGGACGAATGTTTCCTCTGTTATGCAGATGCTAATTCACAATAATGTGGGGGGGGGGGTGGCTAGGAAGAATAGAGGTACTTTGGATTAAAGAGGAGTGAAGGGAGGGGAGCAGGTATGAGGGTAGGAATGAATCAGGTGTGCACCACCACACCAGCAAAATGTTGCTCACTTTGAATAAGCAGGAGTGAAAGGAATTTGGTGGTCTCTAGAAGTTGAAAAAATCAAGTAAGGGGATTCTCCCATAGAGCTTTCAAAAGGGAATGCAGTCAGGTGTGTGATGCATGCCTGTAATCCCAGCTACTCAGGAGGCTGAGACAGAATAATCAAAAACTTAAGCTTGGGCAATTTAGTGAGAGACTGTCTCAAATTTTTTTTAAAATAAGGGCTGGGGATATACTCAGTGGTAGAAAGCTTTCCTAGAATGTGCAAAACCTTGGTTTTAATCCCAGTACCCGCTCAAAAGGTGGGGGAGGATGCAGACCTGACTGCAAAAAGGAATGAGGACCTGTCAAAACCTGATTTTAGCCCGTGGAGATCAATTGTGGAATGCTGTTCTCCAAAACTGTATAATAATAGACTTACATTGTTTAAAACCACTAAAGTAGTAGTAATTTGTTACAACACCAATAGGAAACTAACACAATATTGATTTTCAGATGTTAAATCAACTTTGCGTTCCTAGGATAAATCCCAGTTGGTCACAGTTATGTGATCCTTTTTATAGTTGCTGGCTTTGGTATACTCGTGTTTGGTGAGGATTTTTGAGTGTAAGATATCTTGGTCTGTTTTCTTTTTTTGTGATGCTTCTGTCTGACTTTGGTGTCAGGGTAATACTGGCCTCACAGAATGACTTGAGAAGTGTTCCCCTCTCTTCCATGAGTGTAGCCACTCCAGCTTTGTTATGGTTGTTGTTTGCATGATATATCTTTCTCCATTCCTATTTGAAAAAAACATTTTTTTTTTTTTTTTTTGGCACCAGGGACTGAACTCAGGGGCACTCGACCACTGAGCCACATCCCCAGCCCTATTTTGTGTTTTATGTAGAGACAGGGTCTCACTGAGTTGCTTAGTGCCTCGCCATTGCTGAGGCTGGCTTTGAACTCGCGATCCTCCTGTCTCAGCCTCCCTAAGTGCTGGGATTACAAGC
>PVHX01027374.1:0-19371 GCA_004024805.1 Geosciurus inauris | reverse complement strand
CAGAGTGGTATTGCAGTTAAAAAAAAAAAAAGAAGAAGAAGAAGAAAGAAAAGAAAAGAAAACTTGAAAATGAATCTCAGAAAACTTAGGGTCAAAGGCCTTGACCCTGCCCAGGAAACTCCCTTCTGGTCATCCGGATACTCTGCTGGGTGGGTCTCCTTCTCTACCTAGGAAGCAATGTGTTCCCTTATCCTTGCTTCTCCTGAAAGAAAATCTCTATTATCCCCCCTCAGTCTTTGTCAATGGGAAATGGGAAAAAATTGCAACATAATCCTTGCAAAAGGCATTTTTCCAGCATATATCGTAACTGTTCTGAAGTGTTGTTTATTCAATAGTGTATCATTGTTTGGAACTTTACCTGTTATTTAATGGTTAGATATTTGACTTTACATTTCATGGCAGATAGGTTTATCTAAACAGTTTCTTTCAGTTCCAGGGGAGAGACTGCAAATTTGTTTAAATCTGTATAGTAATAAAAAAAGCAATGCTACCTGCCTAAAACTAAACCAAACCAAACCAGTAATATGCTCCAGATAGCATCCTGGGAAAAAGACGAAGGATGGAGCAAGATGTGAGACTACAGTGAGGGGTAGAACAAGGACTGGATGGGCCAGTTTTAGGAATAATTCAGCAGGTTTATGGTTTTTCTGCCTCTGATTTTATGCATTCCTAAAAATTACACATACAACACCAATACACAAACATATCCATAGGTATTTATGCAAATTGTATGAAGTGAGAGAACATTTTTCTTTCTTGATTTATGTAAATGTTATTTTAAATGGAATCTAAAGCACATTTTATTCACTTAAAATTCTGTTTTTGTTAAAAATTCATAGTAATGGATATAATTATATTAACACGGCATGCTATTCTATTTTATGAAAATAATGAACACAAACTGGGCACTGTCATTTAATGGACAGTTATATAGTTTCCGTGGTGGAAGCGATGGCTCTTATGCACTTGTGTACTTATCCTTTGGAGCTCTAAGTCCAGGATTGATATTGCCAGTTTATAGGAAATAAAGTTCTTTACCTCTGGAAGAAAACCACTGAGTTGATATTCAATGTACTTGTCCCACCTAATATTACCAAGAGCACTGGATGAGGGTTCTCATTTCCATATTCCCCTCTAGAGCAGGATTGGTCAGGGTAGTGGGGAATTAACTGGAATACTCTTAAATATTAATATATGAGAAGGCAGCATTCAGAGGTC
Source organism: Geosciurus inauris (assembly GCA_004024805.1). Lineage (NCBI taxonomy): Eukaryota > Metazoa > Chordata > Mammalia > Rodentia > Sciuridae > Geosciurus > Geosciurus inauris. The sequence continues at coordinate 18,153 of PVHX01027374.1, read as the reverse complement.
CTGATGGCATTAATCTGAGTAATGTAAAACCTTTGCGGGTATTATTGCTTTCATGTGTCCTATCACAGAGTATCAGGTAATAATAATTAGTAACAAATTGTATGAATAGCCAGTTATGAAAGTGACCACTGGTGGTGGAGCATAGTATGCAAATAGACTGTATTTCAGTGATGGAATAGTGTCTTATTCAGTGATGTCCATGGCCTGGCTTACTAGAATAAGATTCCAGCTAGGGATTCCTGCAACACCTAACACATGCATCTGTATACATAACTCTGGCCCCTGCACTTATACTTTCCTGTAGTAAAATACTCTGTGGAATGAGATAAGTTGTGAGTAAATAAACACAGAAAGGAATAAAAACAAATATGGGAAGAAATATATTATTATAGGTGTTTTTCCTGATTTATACTACTTTATTAAATATGAAAAACCCAATGCTTTAATGTAAATGGGGTGTGTTTTTCTTCTGAGAAAGTCCAACTTCTTTTATTACACTATTTTTGGGAGGGGGAGAGGTACCAGGGATTAAACTCAGGGGCACTCAACATCCCCAGCCCTATTTTGCATTTATTTAGAGACAGGGTCTTACTGAGTTGCTTAGCACCTCACTTTTGCTGAGGCTGGCTTTGAACTCATGATCCTCCTGCCTCAGCCTCCTGATCTGCTGGGATTACAGACATGCATCGTGGCGCCTGGCTCCATAACTATTTATTCAGCTTGGTGAATGAACTTTGTATCAAAGTGCATTTCTCTCTCTCTCTCCTCTCTCTCCTCTCTCTCTCTCTCTCTCTCTCTCTCTCTCTCGTGCTGAGGATTGAACCCATGGCCTTGTGCATGCGAGGCAAAAACTCTACCAACCGAGCTATATCAGAGTGCATTTCTTTACTCTCTTACTCAAACTTGCTCTTTTGATACAGTGATTCATTTATTCATTCAGTAACATTTTTTAGCTTTTCAGTATATACCTGGGACTCAGTTGCAATGGCCTGACCTTCACTCTGGGAAATTGTGCCTGAGTGGAGTAGCACTGCACAGGGATCAACATTCTACTTAATTTTTTAAAACATTGTGTGTCACTTCCTAACTAAAAATGAAATGACATGACTAATCTTCTCTCTGAAAATAAAATATAATTAGAATCAATAATGTGCCATTTGAATTAGCAAATCATTGTCTCACACATGGATGTGAAACCTTCCTGTTTCTTTAAAGCAGGAAAGGAATAGCTAGTGAGATACCCGTGTTTGAGTACTGAGGACTGAGAGATAGATAACCCTTTCTGGTGAAGAAAGAGATTTCACATTCTCTTTTTTCCCACCTGCATAAAAAAGGCACTAATCCAAAGAACCAGAAAGAAAGGAAAAGGATCCTAGATACAAAGCAGAGTTTGAAACTAAGGGAGATATGGTTCTGGAGCAAATCTATCTGGCGGGTCCCTGTTCACCAAGATGATGTGGAAAAGACTCTCAGTTTGGAATTTTGTGCACAAAGACTCTCCGGAGCAAATGCATTTCATAATCCAGACTTTTAGGCCCAAGGCAAGAGTAAAATTTTAGCTCATGCACAGAAGTTCTTTTCAAATTTTCGGTCATATATTTTCTTCAAGAAGACTAAGTTGAACAGCTTTCTTTGAAATGATCAGTCTCTATAGCATCTTTGACCTCTGTTCTTCACCTGGTCTGTTATGCTCAATGCAAACTTTGAATAGTTCCTAAGGGTACTTTCTTGTAAAAAGTCCAAAGGAAACAAGAATATTCTGAGAGTTCCTGGCTTAGGCAAACATTTGAGGATATGTTTCAGAGAGAGACAGACAGACAGACAGAAATTACTAGCAGAAAACTATACTCTGCAGGCATGAGACAACTCAGCAATTATTTGTCTGCGCATTCTTCAGGGTGAATGCTAACGTGTGTGTTTAATAGATAAAGGCAAGGTTGAAAGAAAAGAGAGAATTTATAGCTGGTAGATGGAAAGGAAGAACTAAGAGGACATTAGCAATCTTCAGAGACTCTAATACTCCCCAACAGGAACTGCTTTATCATTGTGAAAAGCTCTGTATTTCTGCTGTTATTGAAATTATATTTACCTTGTGCCTTGCTCAGTGTGGTCACCTTGTCCTTCCCACATCTGTCTGCATTTTCAGATCTCACCAAAATACTGCACCAAGCCCGTCAGCAGCTGCAGCCGCCAGCCCAGCAGCTCTCTGCACACGACCGCCTCCCTTGACAGCAGCCACATCACGCACAGGGCAGCCGCAGTTCCGTGCCAGCCAGCAGGCACTAGCTGTTTTCTGCAGCACATTCTCTTCACATGTCCAGCATTGAAATAAGCTTTCCTGAGCTGAGATCCCCAAGAGCAAAGTTCCCAAGGAACTGAGATAATTATTGGAATAAATATACATTAAGCATATAAGCAAAACACATTAGAGTTGATTCATGTTTAATAGTGCATGTGGAGGTTTACTTCTGATGGGGTCGATAGGCTAAGTTGTTGAGAAAACGTTGCCACGCTCAAGGTCATGCTTTTCCAAGCAGAGGTTAAAACAGTGAAATGAGTCCTACATAATCTGGAGAATGATACGTGGGAGGCTCAAGTTTGGTGGAAACGCAAGGTCTGCTTTTCTATTTGTGCATATTTTTTTTTCTTGTTGTTATCTAGTGGTGGTACCATTATCTAATATAGGTGCTGATGCATTACCTGCTCTCATGAAATACTCACTGAAGAATGATGCTGGAAATGCCAGAAGCATCGGCTACGATTTAGTCTTTCACTCTTAATTATTTTACTTACTAGCAAATGTATATGTAGTATCTCCCCCCACCCCCACACATACACTCCACTGTGCTTTTAGAGTGGCTAGAAATACGGGCTGTTACAACTTTCGATAGCACATTATTAAAGTGTTCTTTGCAGAAACACAAGTGATCAAATGGGCATGGAAAAAATTAAGGCTCAGATTTGTATCTAACTGTAGATACAAAGATTTGTACAACTAACTGCAGATTTGTATTCCCACTCCACTTATGGACACATACAACTGAGATGAATTTTCTGACATGTCATCTGGACCTATACCTATTAAGAAGTATCCACTAAATGTCAATTTGAAAGCATCCATTGACTCTTTCATATGTGAAGCACTGTACTCACACTGAGAAGATAAGGAAGGAATGAGAGAAAAGCTGGGTAAACAAATTCAAGGTGAAGCATAGTGTGCAAAAAGTACCACAAAGTATGTACCATGTAAAGATGAGGATATTAATAGCTCCTGCTGGCATTAGAGCATTGAATATGCTTAGAATGTGGAATTTTTTTTTTTTTTTTTGTACTGGGGATTAAATTCAGGGGCACTCGACCACTGAGCCACATCCCCAGCTCTATTTTGTGTTTTATGTAGAGACAGGGTTTCACTGAGGTGCTTAGCGCCTCGCCTTGCTGAGACTGTCTCAGCCTCACACAGTGCTGGGATTACAGGCCTGCACCACCGTGCCTGACTTAGAATGTGGACTTTTGCACACGGATTTTGAAAAGTAGGAATATATTTGCAAAGTGGAGAAATGGAAGAAGGGTCTTCTAGGCTGAATGAGTAGCATTGCTAAGAGATAGCCATGAGCCTATAGTGGGCTTGTTGTATAAAATATATACATTCCCCCAAAGATGTATGTAAACACATTTAAAATATGTTAATTTCTCAAACATGTCACTAATGTCATTGATTCATGAAACAATTCCTAAGTCTCTAGTTTCTGTGAAAACCATGTTCAAATTCTATTTTGCAGGAAGTGATTCATATTTATGCTCTGTATAGTTTCATTTTTTCTCTTGAAAATCCCTTCGTCATTTTTCTCAGTTTTCTTCCTCTCCTGCACTGTTGATCACACATGACAGCCTTTGGCTCTTGCTTCAAAATATATCAGGGATCCAGTCAGTTTTCACCACTTTCACTGCTGCCCTCTTAGTGCAGCTATGATGATCTCATGCCTGATTATTGTGCTGGCTTTGTAATGCATCTCCTGTTTCTATCCCTGCCCTTTATACCAGATCCTGAAGGAGAACAGCAAAAATTGCCATTGGAAAATATAAGTCAGATCACTTCACTCTCCTGTGTTGATCTACTATTTGGTCACTTTATTGCTCCACATCAGTCACATTAGCCTTCTTATTTCTGGAACATTCCTAGGATTCTTTGACTCTGGACCTTTGCTCTGTTTCCTCAGTTTGGAATGCTGCTCTGTCAGATATTTGCAGGCGAATGCCTTCATACCACCATTTAAATGAGGAGTGGCCCGAGAACCCTACTTATGATTCCTCCTCCTTGCCTCTTTCTGTGATTCACCTGATCCTTCTAATCCTTCCTAGTTTTTCTTTCTTTTATTATGCACTATCATTTCCAACACACTATATGTTTATTTTATTTATTGTGTATATTACACATCATTTGTCCTGGCAAGACACAAGTTCTTCGGAGCAGGGGTCTTGGTCTTTATTACTCCTTGATACATCTTAACCATCTAAGCATTACCTGTCTGGAGCCAGCACTCAGTAGTTACCGACCAAAAGTTGGTCCTCAGTGTGGCAAAGTTGAGAGAAGCATAGTATCTGAGGAGGTCTTTAAGTCACTGGGGATGCTGGCTTTGGAAGGGATTAAGGTAGTTTAAATGGGTCCTTGAATTCTCATAACAAGGTTGTTGCTGAAGAACCCTCTTTGAATCCAAGCTTCTTTGGATTCCCTTTTTACAACAGGGAACTCTCAGATGTTATCCCTCCAGCAGTGATGTAATCTGCTACAAGGTCCTCGCCTGAATGAACTGATGTCAATACTGTGAGTTAAACAAGCCCCTTTTCTTTGCAAAGTTTCAACCTCAGGTATTTTATTGTAGTAACAAAAAATAAACTAGTACACCATCTAATCTGATAAAATTGATATTTCACTGAGCTATTCTTCTGTATTCAATTTTTGATTAATATGGGCTTATTTCTATCATCTCTTTTAATATGTTATTTGTATGTGTGTGTTTACTTTTAAAATTATCTTATTGGATAAATACAGATTTTATTGTTCTTTCTTCATATTTTCTTGTCCTCTCTTGGCTTGTTATAGGTCTTCTATCTATTCTTATGGAACCTATACTTACATATTGAATTTCTTTATTTATTTACTTATTTTTAAGCTCAGTGTTGTGGGTGGAACTCAGGGCTTTGCCAATGCTATGTAAGTATTTTACCAGTGAGCAATATTTCTCCAACCCTGAGCATGTTTATATAATAACCTCTGAAGTCATTTTTCTATAACCGTGTCTATTAACAGCATTTATTGAAGTCCTATGTATAAAATTTCAATAATTAACATTTATCCTTTAATCACAATGTTGCCATGTCATGGGTTGCCATAATATTGTGTTTTCAAGAAGTTCTCATCAATTCTTATTAGTTCTTATCAATTGAATCAGTTTCCTTAATCCAGGCAGTCATATGTACAAACATCATTACCATTGCACTTACTGGACACTTTGTGTATAACATTCTAGGATTGCAGTTTCAGTCTCCCGTAGATCACTTTAGATCCTCCTTGTGTCCCTGAGTATTTGGGTAGATATCTGAAGACAGTAGTCATTTCTGTCTCCTGAGGTCAGAAGTGCTTATATGACTGAAGAAATGGTTCCTTTCCCTGGATTTCAAGAAGTTAACTAGCATGTGACAAATGATTGATTGTTTTATAGCACTTCTTTTTGAAGCACCTAAACTTTTGATCCATCCATACATTTATTCTTTCATAGAAGGAAAGTTGCCATTTTCCCTCTTCCATTGGTTGTGTGCAAGAGACTATTATTAAGATGGCTGGACCTATGGCCTTGAGTCCACCCAGTCCACCTGGGTTTTTGTTGATTTTGCAGTTGTTTGTCATTTAGTGCTTCGCCTTTCAGATGTAAACAGTTAACTCTGGGAAAGATTGTTCAATCTTTCTTTGCTTTACTCACCTTCCCCCTAGGGAAATCTCAATGAAGAGGGTTTTTTGTTGGTGGTGTTTTGTATGAGACTCTGCCATGGTAGACAGGAGCTCAGTATCTAGACTTTCATCCAGAGTTTTCCTAGCCTGTCTATACACCTCTCCAAGTTTGTGTTTCACATTGGTAAAAAAAAAATTTTAAATCATACCATTCAAATATAAAAGAAAGATCCTTAAAATAATGTGTTACAGATGTTCCTGACTTATCATGGTTCAATTTATATTTTTACTTTATTATGGTGCAAAAATAATAAATATTCAATAGATTTTTTTTTGCTCAGATTCAATGTGATTTTTTTCGCTCTGATTCAATGTGATTTTTTTCCTTCAGGGGTGACGTGGTATCATACTCTCTTGATACTGGGTAGTTGCAGCATGAAGCTGTTCCCAGTTGCTGTGTAATCACGAGGCTCGAGAACTGATACTCTACTGTTGGTGGTGTTGCTAAGCTACAAGGTTCTGTAGGTTAGATGCATTTTCAACTTACAATATTTTCAATTTACAATGGGTTTATCCATAGTAAGCCAAAGAGAATCTACATGGCATTTTCCAATGAGCAGCTGAGCAGCTACGGTAATTATTCAGATTGTGTTATTTTTTGATGGTAAGTACTGACAGTTATTTAGTGAAAAGAAAAGCTGTAACATGTAAAATGATATGCCTGAGCTCATGCAACTAGCTACAGAAATATCTCCTGATTTTCTAGAATTCTTAATTCCCTTCTCACTATATTTTTTTGTTTTTCCTTTTATTTTCCTGTTAAGCTCCACAAAACAATACAGACATGGCAAAAATATTTATTTTTATTCTGTGGATTTATTCACAATTTAAGTCATTGAATAGACTTTTAAGCTAGTTTTATGAGTACATTTTAAGTAATCTAGTATACAGTGGCTAGTTAATCAGGAGCAGGAAATTTAGTCTACAGATTCATGCTGTTATAAATTGAGACATTCTACCCAATTTTTTTATGAAGGAGCAAAGGGAGGTTTCATTAAATTTCAAAGGCCTGTCTGTGTCCAACCATCAATGTGCTATTATTACACTTAATGTCTCATTCCTCATAAGGGAAATCTTTTTCTTTTTTCAAATCCCCTGTCACTTTCCAAATCACCATTTTTGAGAATCTACCAATCAAAGGAAATTGTGATTCTTTGAGCCTCTCAGCTGTACTCTTTGTAACCATGGAAACCAAGCCAAACTGTTACCAAGGTTACCTCCTGAAACCATTATTTCATTCTCATTATCAGCTTTTCCTAGGATTAATAAATTCTTTGAAATTTTGACATAAATAATGCTATATTTGTGTATAATTTATAGACTGGTATAAAGCTATTTTTAATTCTATTTAAAATTATACATAGCTGCATATATAGTTCAAGATGGAAAGACAAGCATACTAGCATGATAATATTTTGAGCAATTGATTGTCTGGCAAGAGAATTAATTAGACATTGAGGCTGGGAATAGTTTCCCTTTAGTATATATTTGGTAGCTTAAGGTTACTTTTTGTTTTATTTTCCTTCACATGACTTCATTCTGCAGTACTGTATGACATAATATTATAAATGTTATTATTGGTCTTCAGTTTTTGTAATCAACCTACGGAGAGAGCACAGAGGACCTGGTTTTAGACAATGAAAGGTACATTGTAGAAGTCATGGAAGCTTAAAAGCAATTGTGTGTATATATGTAAAGCATCGTAGGAGGAAATGTCATTTCATTAAATAGCTAATCTAACATTTTGAGAGTCAACACTATTTAACAAATCAGGAATCTGAAGCATATCTTAGAATAATCTTCTATTTTCAGATATTTATAATACTTAAATATTTGAATATTTTAAAATTGTTTTAAAAATATCTTCTGATACTCACCCAAAGGCAAACAAACAAAAACATAAACTGTTAAAAAGACAATGGAAGCCGGGCACCGTGGTGCACGCCTGTAATCCCAGCACTTAGGGAGGCTGAGACAGGAGAATTTTGAGTTCAAAGCCAGCCTCAGCAATGGCAAGGCGCCAAGCAACTCAGTGAGACTTTGCCTCTAAATTAAAAACAACAAAAACAACAACAACAACAACAACAACAAAATAGGGCTGGGGATGTGACTCAGTGGTCGAGTACCTCTGAGTTCAATCCCTAGTACCGAAAAAAAAAAAAAAAAAAAAAAGCCCCCAGACAATGGGACCAGAGGTTGGAGTTGGAGGTATGAGACTTTTAGTTTAAAACTTTTATATAGTTTGGCATTTATATTTCTAGTACTCAGTGTTTGAAACAAACTTCAAATTGGTTCTTTTGCAATGTGGAGTGATGTGTTTCACAGACAAGGGGAGGTGTAAGAATTTTTCTCCTCCCTAATTGAAGATGAACATCATTGCATGCGCTAGATCTTGTACAAGGATCTCATTCCCCAACATTTTTCAGATGGTCTCTTTCTTTTCTTTTCCTAGTAGGAGGCATGCATGAGTGGAACGTAGGGCCTGAATGTGGTGCATGGGCACAAGGACAGGCGAGACATGCAATGCCTGAGTGTGACCCACAGAGGGACCTCCAGGAGTTAGGGGATCAAGACAAACCAAGAGACACTTCAGGATAGATCAGGAAGGTCTAATTACGAAGGGATTATTTATCGATATGTGAATGTGAGATCCAAAATGAATAGCTTTGTTCCACTACGCAGTCTCACAGAGACAAGCAGGTGGATGACAGAAGGGACCCAGAGGGAGAGAGTCACAGGCACTGGCTTCCTTGAAAGGGTGAGACAAAGAGAGCTACTCCCATCTCCCCATTTCTCACCTCCCCACTGGCTAAATTCCATTGGGAAGCTAGAGAACATAAGGTTCTTTTATGTAGAGGAAAGAAGTCTTCTTTAGGCAGGGGGCAGGGTAGGGATGGATGGAGAAGGAAGGGGGATAGATCTTTAGGCAAAAGGAAGACTCTTTTTTGATTTTGTTAGAACTAGAATTTTTCATCTGTCAGAAAAATTGTAGTCAATATACAAGGCTGCCATGTCTACAACGTGAGTGACCTCCTCTGAGATAGGGAACATTGTGTATGGTGTAACCAGCTACGGCTGCCCTGGGTCTGAAAAAGTGTTCCGAATGAAGAATCTGGCCTGGCCCCATGCAGGATGTCTTTTAGTTACAATGCCATTTTAGCCAGTAAAATGGTGCTACTTTGAATTTAAATTTCATTGCATCAAAGGGACATCCTGGTGGAGTTCAAAAGGTGGAAAATTAACCTCACAAAGTCTAAGGTAGAATTCCTTTGACTTGCTTTTTCTCCAGTCCTTGTTTAGGATATCTATCTATCTATCTATCTATCTATCTATCTATCTATCCATCCATCCATCTATCTATCAATCTATCTATCTATCTATCTGTCTATCTATCTATTATCTATCTGTCTATCTATCTATCTATCTATCTATCTATCTATCTATCTATCTATCTATCTAATTTATCCTCTATCTCCCTGATAAGGCAAGTCAACAAAATGATTCCTACTATAGGAACAATAACTTTAAATAAAGATCTTTTCCTTCAAAAAATATTTGCAAGCAGCTCTGGAGTCCTTGTTTCATTTGAGAAAAGAAGTGTTCAGAGGATGAAAAGAGGAAGGAAAAAAATTCCCGTGCACTTGGTATCTTTGGTATTAGATGTTGCATTAGGGGATCAGACAGATGGATGCTTCATTTAATTTAGTGAATCACAGCAAACTGACAAGGTGAATCATTTTTTCTACATTTTATAAATGCTATGTGTGTTTTCTACAAAATTTGGTTCCAATCATGTCTGTTGGCTGGGAATCAGCTGAAGGTGTTTATGAGCCATAAAATAACACAAGTTAGGAAAGGAACAAAATGTGAGAAAAGATAGAGTAGATCACTGAATTTCAGAATGTTTCTTGGGGAATCCTCATTGTCCAAGAAGAGCCTGTGGAACCTTGAAGAATATGAGGGGCAGACCAAGGGTGGGGAGCCATAGGAGGCCAAGCAATCAAGACTGGATTTCCTTCTCTCTCTTTTCAAACAGAGAAGGTTCATTGTAACTGCTTTATAATTTTCTTATAAATAGTGGGCCTGGAATATATAAAAATTGCATGATCAATTTCTTCATGTTCATTTGAAATTTCCTCTAATGTATCAGTGGCACAAAGCTTTCAAAGGATACTACAGTTGAGTAAAAATGATCCCATAACCAGCCTGCTATTCCCATAAAACCTAGTATTGTCTATTTTGTGTGATGAGGTGGCTTACCTCAATTAAAGCCAGGCAGATCATGAATAACCACGTGATCTGAAACAAGGAACTTCATGTGGCTTCTTAGGATCTGACATTTGTCCACTCTGGTGGAGCTCTCCTGTGGACTGCTCTCTTACCTTTATCAGGCAAAGTGTTGAAGCTGGGCGCAGTGGCCTACGCCTGTAGTCCTAACACTCTGGGAGGCTGAGACAGGAGAATGGCGAGTTCAAAGCCAGCCTCAGCAATGGCGAGGTGCTAAGCAACTCAGTGAGACCCTGTCTCTAACTAAAACACAAAATAGGGCTGGGGATGTGGCTCAGTGGTGGAGTGCACCTGAGTTCAATCCTCAGTACCAAAAAAAAAAAAAAAAAAAAGAAAGAAAAGAAGTATTGAAGAATTAATTGAATTAAGAAGCAACCACAATCTCCCCACTTGTATGACTGAGAAAGCAAAGACTGAGTCTAGAAGCCCTCTGTGTCTGGTAAAGGTATGAAACTCGACCATCCATTTACACAAAAAGCCTGGTGATCCTGCCACCAAGACACTGAGGAGAGAGTTGAGGGAAAATTCTTTCGTAACAGTTTGATTTTTTGTTCATAACTAAAATGCAATTAACAAAGTAGGAGACCCCGAGAGATATCACAGAAGCCCACCACACTCTTATGTTAGCCTGCTAGAGAAAGGAAACGAGCAGATAGTCCACTAGTTTATGTAAACACAACAATAAAAACTATACTTGAGAGTTAGCAGTTTAAAAATTACTATATATAGACTTTAATTCATTTTTTACTGCTTTAGTTTACTTATATTTACCTATATTCATGTACAAGAGAATTCAAAGAAGGAAGCCAATTAGTTAAGAAAAGTAGAAACAATAATAAATAAATAAATAAATAAATAAAACAGCAAGGGAAAAAATGTAAAGATGATAGTAAAATTTTGGCGCAAGCATTTACGGATAAGGGAATGGGGCCAGGACTTATATGTTTAGTTTTTCCCCTCATAGTTTATCTTCTTTGTGACCAGGAAGAATTTGTGAAATGTCACACTGGTCTTTCCACATCGCTCCCCAGAAGGCTATTTAAAATAGAAAAAAACAAATGATAGCTCTGCAGAGTTGTCAGGGGCTCCCTGGACTCTCTGCTGCATCTCTTTACCTTCGAGGATGTTGAACAAGTCATTTGGACAGATGAACCTAGAAGGACAGTGATTCCACAAACCATTCCTAGTAATTCATGGTACTGTTCAGTTGACCTCCCTTACAAGCAGGAAGTTCTTGAAATCTGTGTGAAATGCTCTGTGTAGGAACTTCACTATCCCATGAAAGAAAATATGAAGGAATATTTCTCTCCCTTATATGGCCGTCAGCTGCAATGCCAGGTCCTTTGTCTCTTTCACTGAACAGAAGCGTCCTCAAATATATGTCAATATTTGCCTAATTTGCTTCCACTCCTCACCTTCCACCCACCACCTAGACAGGAGCAAGCTGCCTCTACTCCCCAGTTCTAAAGCTATCACTTCTTGGAAACTGCTGTTTCCAAGGCAACATATGGTGCTGGGTTGCCAGAACTAAATATGCTTTGAAATCCTTATTCACTTGACCTCTCTGGGCGCTTAACTGCTGACCTCCTTTGCTTCAAAACTTTTCTTCTTTGGCTTATTGAACGTTATTTCCTCCTGGTTTTGCTTTAATGACTCAGATGGCTTTCTTGGCTTTGTGCTCTGGTGTCATCTAGGAGGCATCCTGGCCTTTTTAATTTTATGCTTGTGTACTCTAGCCCTGAACGATCTTATCTATGCTCTGGCTCTGATCTTGCTCAACTCCAAAATTCAAAATATTAAAGAATACAGCTCATCTTGTCTTCAGATTTGTATAATTCTTTATTAAACTGTTTACATAATTACTCACACTCATTTCTTCTCCAAATTCTAATAGACGGGACATGGTGGTGCATGCTGGCAATACCAGCTATTTGGGAGGTGGAGGCAGGGAGATTTCAAGTTTGAGGCCAGCCTGGGAAACTTAGAAGACCCTGTCTCAAAATAAAAGGAAAAGGGCTGGGATGTAGCTCAGTGGTAGAGTTCCCCTAGGTTCCATCTTCTGTAACACACACACATACACACACATACACACACAGTTTTCGATAGTGTATAAATTTTATGCATACATGTACACACATACCCACATACACATCGCCCTCACTACCAACATCCACAATGATAATTTTATGATAATTTGGATTTTCACCAACCGTAAAACTCTGCTTTGTTCCTTTCCATGGGCCAGTTATGCTGCACACAGGACTTAGAATCAAATTAAATATACCCAGCTGCTGGGTGCAGAGATTCTCAGCTCTCTTTCAGAGGCTATCACGCCAACTCGCCCATCCCCATCATGGGTTGTATTACACTGTACTGTAACTGCCTATTTCCTTATGCATTTCTCTTACAGAGCATTGAAAAAACAAGAATTCTGTTAATTTTCTGTTTTCTTCCAAATATATGTTAGTTGACTTTTGTGAATGGAGTTTTGCCCAAGTGCTACACATCCACTATCTCCTTCTGTTTGGGTTGCAAAACAAAACAAAACAAAACAAAACACCACAAACTCAGTAACATAATATAGTCTCACTGTTTTAGAGACCAAGAAATCTAAGATCAGGGCACTGGAAAATTTGATGTATGGTGAGTTCCTACTTCTGGTTTATAAATGGCACCTTCTTCTTTTGTTTTTTTACATGGTGAAAAGGGCCAGATGTCACTCAGTCCTCTTTGAAAAGGCACCAATCCCATTTGTGGGTGCTCCATCCATATGACTTAATCACCCCCAAATCTGCATGGGTTAATGCCACCACCTTAAAGACTAGGGCTTTGCCATATCAATTTTCATACCCAGACCACGGCACTCACCTATTATATAAATTTGATATTCAAAAAAATTTTGTTCTCTCCTGAGTTTCATTTTCATACTTCTCCAATTATTTTTTTCTTGCAGATAGAGAACATTCTATATAGCAATCAAAGTATGTGTTTGATATTTATAAACAAAAAGGAAGGGTTCCTAAAAAATCCAGGTGACTTCCGGTAAAGGGGTGGCTTATGTGACCACAGACCCATACATATAGCCTAATATATGAAAACAAAAACAAAAACAAAACAAAACTGACTAATGAAAGCATCTGGAATTTTTGGTGTGTGTGTGTGTGTGTGTCCCATTCCAGCTACAGAATGAAAGAAGTGACATAGTTTATTAAATTTTTTATTTAAAAATTCTTACAATATAATTTTATTGGGCCTGGTATTACAATGAAAAAAATGTCATCTGCTACCACCCTAAGAATCACAGTGAAAAAATGGATCATATTTCACATTATTTTTGCTTGTGCAAAGGTAAGGCCATTCTGTGAAGTCTCTGACATCATATACAGATGTGTATGTATACAAATAATTTCATTGGAGAGGCTTTGTGGCTTTTTTCAAATTATCAAAGGGGTCTGTTTTTCTCAAAATGTTAAGGACTGTGCTGACAATACTCTTTGCTCCATGTTATATTCTACAATATTACCAAAAAAATATTTTCAAAGAAAATGGCATATGAATACCTTAAGCAAAAATCAAAAATTCTCTTTTGGCTTTGAAATTTACACTACACAGAAGTGAAAGCTTTCTGGATGCTGACCCCAGAAGGGCATTTCCATTTGTATTTGAATAGACTCATTTCCAAATTTGGAGGATAGCCCATGTTCCATTACCATGCAGCCCACAACGTGCTTGATATTGCTAATTAGGGTGCAAATTGTGGTGGTATTTCTGGTGACCTGGACATGTGTTCAATAGAAACAGAAATGAGCCCCTCAACTCATTTCACATAGGCCAGAAAACATCTGCCAGATGGTTATAGCTCTCAGTAACTATTAAACTGGATCGTATTTGAACAAATGACTTAGATATATAGTGTTTGAAAGCTTATTGTGAAATTTCTAACATATCCATGGAGATTAGTCTTAATGAAAAACTACATTAATCTACCTCATGCATTGTGATTAGTTTAAAATGGATAATTCCCTCTCATTTTTGCCAAAGTCAACCAAAAAATGCCTTTATCTGCATTTATATAATGCTGACAAAACATCTGGGAGATTTATTGATATAAGAGTATCTATTAGGACATCAAAATTAATTTCAATTCCCTGAGGTATCTTATTTTAATTAACAAATCCATGATCCTGTTCTATTAATTAGCAAGCATGCTGAAGGAAGAAGTCAGAGATGAATTTAATTCCAATGAAGCATTTATCTTCTACAATAATAAAAAGAGCATTAACAATCTTGATCTAATTTGTTTTACACATTTAATAAGTCCTGAAATTCCATCTAGAAGAGTAATATAAGTAATATTAATTATTTTTAATTTAAAGCTTTATTTTTAGTGTGTGCATATTTTACAAGCTTCGTTATTGGTGGCACTGTAATTCTAATATTGTATCTTTTAAAGATTATAAATGTTAGCATGAGTTCAGTTAATGTTATATTATTAAACTTTCTGTGGAGCATAAATCTTATATCTATTTTGTTCCCCCTTTTTTTTTTCCTGATCCACCACTCGGTATAACTAGGCAACCGTGTAGGTACAATCTGTAAATAACTTCCTGTTCTGCCCAAACCTGTCATTTCTGCATGATCATGTATTTTTCCCCTAGACTGCTGCTGCTGGCATATTCTTGCATTTTTAAGCTTCTCTTTAATGCGGCTAAAATATTTAGGGAACAATATAATTAAAAGATTAGACTAACTGTACATCTGATGCATTGAAAGCACGAATATGGTGGAAAATTTTAGCAATTTCAAATAATTCTCTTCCGTCTAGCCACAAATGGAGTCTTCAGGCGGTTTCAGATTAGAGGAGCTGGATTCTGACAGCACAAGGTGTGATTCTGAACGTCCTCATAGAATCTTCCCACTTACACCTGATATGTCGCCAGCATATTGTATTCAAAGACGTTGCAGAATTATTCTCAATAGAACTGATAGTCAAACTTAAAAACAAATCGAGATGGCATATGGTTTCTGTTTTTGAATCTGTTATACTCTATGCCATCACAGATAAAGGGTCAGGTGGTGGATATTTTAGTCTATGGGCTAAGAGGCAAAATCAAGGGTATCATGAATGTCACTAAGTGGTAGATCAGAATCAAGTTTGAACAAATCTTATTGATGTCATTCAAAAGGAACAATAATTGAAGATAACCTTGGTAATGTCGGTCTACTAATGAATGGAATCTGTTTTAGAAGGAATATTTCACTTCAATGAAGTTCAAAGTTTGTCTCCTGTCATCAAAATCAATTTCAAATGTCCACCTATCAATGCTGATCTGTAACTAGATTTTCCATAGTTCATCTTTGAAAATACCCTTCCAGGGGCTGGGATTGTGCACTGGGTTTGATCCTCAGCACCACATAAAATAAAGATATTGTGTTCCTCTATAACTAAAAGTATATTAAAAAGGAAAAAGGAAATGCCCTTTCACAGACAGACACTGCTAAGCACTGATATGGACTCCCAGGCATATGGGAGGGGCTTGCAGAACTTGTCAGATTAGTTGTTTGCCTTTTAGCATGTCATTGCATTTCAGATCTTTCACTTCCAATTGAAGGTTGGGTGGAAGCGCCTCACTTATATGCATGAATGGATTTTGAAATATGTAAATTTCCTTTGAGGTTGAAACTATGTAACTATGGTTTAAATTTGAAAAGTCTAGCTTTCCCAAGATTGTGTGGGAATGGCGGTATTCCTTTTGATCTTAAGTTTTGATGGCCCCGGAAGTGTACAGAGCGGCTTGATGTTATTTGTGCTTCAGTGTGAATTGTCACCCCAAGGTTTTCCTGTAATATACATTTTGTGTATTAGTGCTGATTGACCTTCCAATTTTAGACCAGATTAACAAAGAAATTATTAAGCTTATGGGAAAAGGTAATTTTCAGAGGAATTCAGTGTTCAAAATAGTGACTCAAGGTAATTGTTCTTCAGTACAAAATTTCACTTTTGCCCTGATGCCAAAAACAATCTGTAAGAAGCATATGCCATGGACATGCCTGGACATGCTGGGAACTCACTGAGTTGATGGCCATAGGAAACAGCAGACATTGACTTGCTTAGTCATGCTTGCTTGCAACTGATGAGGGCTGTAAAAGGCACCTAACCATAGGCCTACTATTGATAGAGAGCCCAGCCCATTCAATTGAGGGCTGCAAGGGGCTCAGCCCATGCAACTGAGGGCTACAACAGGCATCTAACTGTAGGCCTGCAATCGGTAGAGAGCTCAGCCCATGCAATCGAGGGCTGCAAGGGGCTCAACTCATGTAACCGACAAAGGGGCAGTGAGGGGCACCTAACAGCAGGTCTACTGGTTACAATTGATAGATGGACTCAGCCCATGCACATGTGCAAAGAAAGGCCCAGTTGCAATTATACTATCTCACTGGACATAACCAATGGACATTGGCTTTTACTGGGTGTAACCAATCACCAGCCCACACCACCAACTCAGCCCACACCACCAACTTGGCCCACACCACCAACTTGGAACTGCTTTTAAACTGCTTGCTCTGCCACATTTTGCGGCTTGCTCCAAGGACATCAATGAGACCGGCCATCTTGCTGTCTGCTCCTGGATCAGCTCCACCATTCCCTGACGTCCAGCCCTCAGCTGAAGAGAACTACCAGACAAGGACAACGTCTGCTCTTTGGCTAAGAGAAATCATCTGGCATCGGAGGTAATTTGGGGCTCATGGTTGCCCTAGGATTGTGTGAATTACTTGTAATATTTAGTTGCCCTAGGATTGTATGAATTGTAGGTAGTGCTTAATTGCCCTAGGATAGTGTAACTTACCTATAGTATTTGATTAATGCACATCAAATGCTAGTTGGGGTGCACACCCAATAATTTTTGCATTAATTAATTATATTTGATGATTGTTATGATTGAATGTACAATTGCATTTAAAGACAGTCCGCCTCTGAGTAATTATTAATTATGCATGCCGCTCATGACAGAATCAATAAAATGTCAAAACCAAACTTTAGAATTGCTGTGTATTAGAAAAAGTCAGGGCATTAAGCTTCTATCTCTGATGCAAACTCACAGAATTGATGATTTCATTCATGAAAGACAATGGTTGAGACCATCATTAGTGCTTTATGTAATATAAAGTCTTTATTCTTATTGTACTTGTTGATATTAATCAATATTAATATAAGAGGCAATTGATGTTAATTCGTATTAATAAAAGGGGCAGAAGCCATGATGGTCTTAGACGTATAAAAAATGAATTAGAGGAATTGTATTAAAGCAATAAATGAGAAGGAGCTCGAAGAGGTGGAAGAGGGGAGAACGTTCAGGCTGTAATGCAGTTCTGACCTAAATGGAGAATGGGAAGAAAGAAGGGTCTTGCAATACAGTTTTCAATTTTTTTTTTTTTTTTTTGGTACTGGGGATTGAACTCAGGGGCACTCAACCACTAAGCCACATCCCCAGCCCTATTTTGTGTTTTATGTAGAGACAGGGTCTCACTGAGTTGCTTAGCACCTCAGCCTCGCCATTGCTGAGGCTGGCTTTGAACTCTTGATTCTCCTGTCTCAGCCTCCCTAAGTGCTGGGATTACAGGTGTGTGCCACTGTGCCCGGCTTCAAATTTTTATTATTATGATTTTTAAGTAATATACCCAAAATTGTACACATTTGTAGGATACAATATGATGGTTAATGGAGTTTGAAGAAAGTTTCAGACAAACCAGTCTGGAGTCCTTGAGCCAAAGTGATCCATAAGAGAAATCCCTGCTGGGCTCATTTGGCCTCAGCTGTTTTATTGGTAGAGGTCCACACAAAAGCCAGATCATCA
>PVHX01027373.1:0-12652 GCA_004024805.1 Geosciurus inauris | reverse complement strand
AAATTTTGATGACATTATGAAGAAACAAATTATACAGAATGTGAGGCATTCTATAAAACAACTCTTAACAAAATCAGTATTGGACTGACAGGTTGGGGCAAGGTAATAATGGCAGAACAGTCTTTCATTTCCCTAAAGAATATCTTAAAAGTAGGGCATGGTGGCGCATGCCTGTAATCCCAGCACTTTGGGAGGCTGAGACAGGAGAATCACGAGTTCAAAGCCAGCCTCAGCAACAGTGAGGCACTAAGTAACTCAGTGAGATCCTGTCTCTAAATAAAAACATAAAATAGGGCTGGGGATGTGGCTCAGTGGTCGAGCACCCCTGAGTTCAATCCTCAGTAACAAAAAAAAAATCTTAAAAACAGAAACAAAAGAAAAAAAAAGAACAAAATGAAAACCAAAAAATCACAGAATGAAGTTCAAACAAAATGAGGTGATGAGCATCCCCAGGAACCCCAGCATGCAAGCAAACCATTAATAGCAGCAAGACCTTTGTGAATCCCATGAAGGTTCAGCAGCAATACAAAAAAGTATAGCTCTGCAGTACAGTTTAAGTTCTGGTATTGTGATGCCTCCTGCTTCACTCTTCTTGCCAAGGATTGCTTTGGCTATTCTGTGTCCCATTTTTCCAAATGAATTTCATGATTGCTTTTTTCTATTTCTCTGAGGAATGTTGGAATTTTAATTGGAATTGCATTAAATCTGTATAATTCTTTTGGTAGTATGGCCATTTTGACAATATTAATTCTGCCTATCCAAGAACATTTCACAATAGCTAAACTGTGGAAGCAACCTAGATGCCCTTCAATAGATGAATGGATAAAGAAACTGTGGTATATATACACAATGGAATATTACTCAGCATTAAAAGAGAATAAAATTATGGCATTTGCAGGTAAATGGATGGAGTTGGAGAATATCATGCTAAGCGAAGTAAGCCAATCCCAGAAAACCAAAGGCTGAATGTTCTCACTGATAAGTGGAAACTGGAAAATGCATAATTGGGAGAGGGGACATGAGAAGAATGGAGGAACTTTGGTTTGGGCAAACGGGAAGGGGGAGGGGAGGGGAGGAGGTATGGGCACAGGAAAGATGGTGGAATGAGGCAGACATTATTACCCTAGGTACATGTATGACTGCACAAATGGTGTGACTCTACTTCATGTAGAATGAGAGAAGTGAAAAGTTGTGCTCCATTTGTGTACAATGAATCAAAATGCATTCTGCTGTCATGTATACCTAGTAGAAAAAATTTTTAAGTTAAAAAATTAAAAAAATAGTAGTAGAGGAAATATAGCAGTATTCTTATGGTTCTAAGAGCCCAACAACACTGCATGTTACAAACACTCCTCAGTTTCTACTATAGGAGCTATCCCCATCTCCAATCTCCCACCTGAAAGGCTGTCCACTTGGGTCAAGATCCTTCACAATATTTCCAGCTGGCTGTCTTCTGTGGCATTTCCCTGGCCCCTGGGAAAACCCACACAACCTCATGCCACCAAACTTTGGATGTGTTCTGACTAAATCACTGCTGTCTTTCCTCATCCTCCATGTGAAGCTACTATACCAGTCTCTTCTCTCTAGGTTTATCCAGGTGGGAGTAATCATCAGTCTCTCTCCTTACCTACATCCCCAAACCCTGAGGATACAGGTCAGGTTTTATCAGAACTATCTCAAGCTGTATCCCAGAGACAGGATTGAGTGGTTTTTGTTTCTACAGCTCAGCAGATGTCAATCTCCCTATGTGAAAAGCCACCTCCATTATTGTGAGTTATTATGTGACCCCCTCTCTTAGCTTGAGGTAGTAGTGGTGAAGTCCATAGGAAAGTAGCAAAATGTTCTTTTATTAAAAATATTTTTTAAGTCAGGTGCAGTGGCACATGCCTGTAATCCCAGCACTTAGGGAGGCTGAGACAGGAGAATCGCGAGTTCAAAGCCAGCCTCAGCAATGGCGAGGTACTAAGCAACTTGGTGAGACCCTGTCTCTACATAAAACACAAAATAGGGCTGGGGATGTGGCTCAGTGGGCAAGTACCCCTGAGTTCAGTTCCTGGTACAATATATATATATATATTATTTAGTAGATGGACACAATACTTTAATTTTATTTATTTATTTGTATGTGGTGCTGAAGATCGAACCCAGTGCCTCACATGTACTAGGCAAGAGCTCTACCATTGAGCCAGAACCCAGCCCACAAAGTATTCTTTTAAAAATTTTTTTTTTGGTACTGAGGATTGAACTTAGGGTCACTCAACCACTGAGCAACATCCCCAGCCCTATTTTTTGTGTTTTATGTAGACACAGTGTCTCACTGAGTTACTTAGCACCTCACCGTTGCTGAGGCTGGCTTTGAACTTGCGATCCTCCTGTCTCAGCCTCCCAAAGTGCTGGGATTACAAGCATGAGCCACCTCGCCCGGCTTTTTAAATTTTTTTTTAGTTATAGATGGACACATCTTTATTTTTTATTTATTTTATGTGGTACTGAGGATCAAACCCAGTGCCTCACATGTGCGAAGCAAGCGCTCTGCCACTGAGCCAGAACACCAGCCCCACAAAGTATTCTTTAGTGCAAAATTTTCTTTCAAAAAATACTTTTTAAAAAAAGGAATGTCTACTCCAGTCTCACATAGGATGATGGACTAATAATCCAAGGACTTGTTGGCAACCTTAGAGTTACATTTTCCAGAATATGTATAGATGCCACATGAGGATATGAATGTGCCTGGGGTTAATAGGAATACAAATACAATATTGGAACCTCTCCTGTTTTAACCTTGTACTTGACTTGGGATTGGGTTGCCAGTAGTTTTTTTTTTTTTTTTTTAAATGTTTATTTTTTAGTTGTAGGTGACAGAATATCTTTATTTTATTTTTATGTGGTGCTGAGGATCGAACCCAGTGCCTTATGCGTGCTAGACGAGCACGCTACCACTGCGCCATAATCCCAGCCCCTGCCAGTAGTTTGTAAAGCCAAAGTAATCTCATTCTTTGTAGGCAAATGTAGTTTCCTAGAAATTATTAAAGTTTTCATACTAATAGGAAATGATACTACATGGTAACTCTGATTCACTCAAATAAATAAAAAGCTCCAGAAAAACTTTGGCAATGCTAGGGATTGGACCCAGGGCTTCCCACATGCTAGGCAAGCACTCTACCACCAAGCTATATCTCAATCCATTTTATTTTTATTCTGAGGCAGAGTCTTGCTAAATTGTCTAGGCTAGCCTCAAACTTGTGATCCTCAGTGCCCTGAGTAGCTGGGGTAACAGTATATGCCACTCTACCTGGCTGTATCAGAACATTTAAAAATATTTTCTTAACAGATTTAAAATACATGATTGCATAAAGTAAAAATTTTACAGCTCTTTTATGCTTATAGCATATAAATATTTAATATATGTGAAAATATTACCACTTGGGGAGAATGAACACATATTAGTGCAATTTTTTGTATTTTACCAGATAAGTTAGTATTAATATGAAATAGGGACAAGTAAACTTAGAGATATTATAATCTCTAAAGCAACAATTAAGAAAATGTTTTTAAAAAATAGTAAAACAATTCAAATGATGGATTTTAAAGACAGTATAGATAAAAATGAATAAATTGCTGGAAATACACAAATTACCAAAACCAATTTAAGTAGAAATAGAGAATCTGAATAGGCATATAATAAAATAGGCTCATATGAAAAAAAAAAAAAGCTGATGGACTTTTATTTCTAGATTTCAAAAATTACTATAAAGCTACAGTAATAAAGACAGTATTGGTCAAAGGATACAAAATTTCAGTTAGATAAGAGGAATAGAGGTTTATTGTATAGTATAGTAACCATAGTTACTAATAATATATAATATATTTGAAAATTACTCAGAAATTAGATTTTAAGTGTTCTAAGCACAAATGATAGGTATGTAAGGCAATACATGTGTTAATTAGCTTGATTTAACCATTCCACACTGAATATATATTTCAAAATATCATGTCATGCACCATGAATACATATGATTTTTATTTGTCAAATAAAAAGTAAACTTTAAAAAGCTCTACTCTCCCAAAAAAGACAATATGATATTATCATGGGGATAGATGATGGTGTAGAACTGAGAGTCCAGAAATAAATTCTCAAGTTTACATTCAACTGATTTTTGACAAAAGTGCTAAGACAATTTAATGGAAAATGGATAGTCTTTTCAATAATGGTGCTGAGACAATTGGATATCCACATGCAAAATGAGGAATTTGTACTTTAACTTTACAATATATACAAATTTCACTCAAACGATGCTACACTTTTAAAGAAAAACAGGAGAGAGTCTTGGTGACCTTGGGTTAGACAAAAATCTCTTAAATATATTAGCAAACATGCAATACATGAAAGAATAAATTGATAAGTCAAATATCATAAAAATTCTAAAACTTTGGTGCCTCAAAGGAATCTTAAGAAAATAAGGTCAGTTGCAGTGGTGCACACCTGTAATCCTAGCTATTCAGGAGGCTGAGTCAGGAAGTTCACAAACTCCACGTCAGCCTTGGTGATTTGGCAATTTAGCATGATCCTGTCTCAAAATTTTAAAAAAATTTAAAAGAGCTGGGGATATAGCTCAGTGGTAGAGTGCTTGCCTAACATGGGCAAGGCCTTGGGTTCAATCTCTAATACCTCAAAAAAGAAAGAGAGAGAAAGAAAATGAAAATATAATCCACAGACCAGAAAATAATTGCAAATTATATTGCTGGTAAAGGACCTCTGTCCAGAATGTACAAAAAATTCTTATAATAAGAAGACAAGCAACTTAAATAACGGGCAACTTGAATTCAATAATAAGAAGACAAGCAACTTATATAACAAGCAGAAGTTCACACATTTTCCCAAAAAGATATATGAATGAGCAACAAGCATGTGAAAAGTTGCTTGACATCATTAATCTTTAGGGAAATGCAAATAAAAACCACAATGAGACACTATTTCATACCCATTAGAATGTAGGTAAGGATGTAGAGAAACTGGACTCTTCACACATTGTTGATAAGAATGTAAAATGGAGTTGGGCACGGTGGCTCATGCTTGTAATCCCAGCACTTTGGGAGGCTGAGACAGGAGAATCACGAGTTCAAAGCCAGCCTCAGCAATGGCAAGGCGCTAAGCAACTCAGTGAGACCCTGTCTCTACATAAAACACGAAGTGGGACTGGGGATGTGGCTCAGTGGTTGAGTACCCCTGAGTTCAATCCCTGGTACCAAAAAATAAAAAAGAATGTAAAATGGAATAGCCATTTTGGAAAAACTCTTTGGCAATTTCTTTTAAAAAGTCACCTTAAAACCTAGCAATTTTGTAGGTATTTCCTCAAGAGAAACCAAATCATAACATGCAAAAATGTGTATGTCAACATTCATAGAGGGGCTGTGAATGTGGCTCAGTAGTAAAAATGCTTTCCTCCTATGTGTGAGACACTGGGTTCGAGTCTCAGCACAACATAAAAATAAACAAATCAAATAAAGATATTGTGTCCATCTACAACTAAAAATATTTTTTAAAATTCATGGAAATATTTTAAATAATTGCTAAAAAGTGGAAAGAATCCAAATGTTCATCAACTGTAATGGATAAACAAAATGTGTTATGTCCATACAATGGAATATCACTCAATAGAAATTATTCAGTAATAAAGGAATGAAGAACTTCAAAAACATTATGTGAAGGTAAACAAGCCAGAAGTAAAAGATCACATATTGTATGAATTCATTTATATGAAATAGCCGGAATAGGGAATCTATAGGGACAGAAAGCAATTTAATGGCTGCCTGAGTGGTGAGAGTAGCAATTGAAAACATCATGCAGGATCCTTTTGGAAGTGATGGAAATATTCTTAAACTGAATTGTATTGATTAGGTCCCAACTCTATAAATTTATGCAAAAATTATGAAATTGTACACTCAAAATGGTTAAATTTTGCAGCATATAAATTATTCATCAACAAATCTGTTTTTAAAAAGAGTAGGCATTGTTCTTACCTGCAAGGTGCAAGTTGCCTGGTATTTAACAGAGGAGACAGATATATCTGCAAACAAATGTAATGTTTTGAACTAATTTTATTTATAGGTATATATTTAAAGTGCTATTATTTTTCTTCCTCATTATTTCTGATCTCAAAATTCAAAATTCTTAGAAAAGGTGGGGTCCTAAACTATTATACTCTTATTAAGTCTCCCTTTCTCCCAGCTATACCACTAATTCTAAAGAATTAAAGCCATCATACTACAGTGATACATTTACACCCATGTTTATAGCAGGACAATTCACAATAGTCAAACTATGGAACCAGTCTAGGTGTCCATCAGTGGATGAATGGATAAAGAAAATGTATATATACACAATGGAGTTTTATTCAGTCATAAAGAAGAATGAAATCGTGCCATTTGCAGGAAAATGCATGAAACTAGAGACCATTATGTTAAGTGGAATAAGCCAAACTCAAAAGATCATGGGTCCTATATTTTCCATCTCATGAAAGGAAGCTAGAGAGGAAAAGGAAAAAGAAAGGTGTGGTGGGGGATATTAGGAAAATCAAAGGGAGATCAGTAGAGTAAAAGGACTCAGGGAAAGGAAGAGGAGAGGGAAGGGGGAACTATTGAGGGACGATATTGGCCAAATTATGTTGTTATATTGTATGAATGCATGAATATGTAACAACGAATCCCACCATTCATGTACAACTGTAATGCACCAAAAAATATGGAAAAAAGTCTCTGTGTGTGGTGTGTTTAATAGTGTAAGAATAGACGAAGTTGGAAAGAATAGAAGTAGTTCTTGCTTTTGAGTATTTTATATGCAGGTATGTTAATAACAAAACTTCTTAGTCTATCTCTTTTTTTGTGTCTCTTTCTCTGTCCCTGGATTTTTTCCCTTGAGGTAGAAGATGCTGAAGTCATTGGCTTGACTAAAGTTTCTAGGGGGACTCTGGCACAATTTGGGGGTAGGTCAGATTAATTGCCGGGTAGAAATTTCCTAGAATAGAAGGAATTAGTGTGGTAAAATAAATAAATATGCCAAGAAAAAAAATACATTTTGGGGGAAATTTGATTCAGTAGTTGATAACCTATGTGTGGGAAAAGACAAATGTATTTGCCTGGCTAAGTTTGTTCTGTGACAGATTTTTAAAGGCTGTGTGTAGGATGGAGAAGATAGTTGAAGACCTAAAAAAATACCCAAATTGAAATTTGGTTGAAATTCTTTGCAGTTTTCACAGTGTTTGAAATTGTTTCCAGAATTTGTTTACTGAATTCATAAAAGTGAACTGTTTTAATGGTTTGGACATGGCAGAAAATGTTAGCATTTTAAAGTGCCAGAATAAGGTCTTCAATTCAAAAAGAATAAACCGGAATTTACCACTGGAATCTTCTAGGCTGTCCTAGAAAGATTTTTTCTATTTTTATTATAGAATTTCCCTAGGGACATGGGAAAGGAAAAATCTCTTCAAGAAGGCTATAGTTTTATTCATCAAAATTCTTAATTTCACACTTATGGTGTACTTCCAAGTGATAGCGGAAAGCAATTGATATCTGTGGCCACATGGGGGTAGCAGATACCTGATTTTGCCAAACTGTCTCTTGAAAGTGTACTAAATGGAGACCTTCCACATGATTCTCTTTGGTTTAAATATCTTCCAGACTGCCCAACTGGGAGAAATGACTGTCCCTAAAATACCAACACCAGAAATTTCACGTGCTCATCAGAGGTTGGTAAGATCTTGCTGCTTTTTGGTGCTGGGGATGGAATCCAGGGATTCCTGCATGCTAGGCAAGTGCTTTACCACTGTGCAATACCTCCAGCCCCCAAGACCTTGCTTTTTGCCCTTCTGAGGCTAGCTTCTCCGAGGTCATTGAGGGTCCAGAACTGTTTCTTAGTCATTAGGTGGCATTTAGTGAGAGCTCAATAAATGTGAATTGTCCTTTGTGTTCTCAGAAGGCAGCTGCTCCAACTCACCAAAGCACAATCTCTAATCTCTAATACCTCATCCAGTTGGGGCTGAACCTCTTTAGCTAAGGGTGCTCACACCGTCCAGCAGAACTGCACATTTTCTACAGTTATGCCCTCATGAATTTAGATGTGATTCAGTTCCCAGCATTTCATAGTACCTTGTCAATTTGATGATTCTGGAAAAAGCATATTTGACACACTGTGTGTGTGTGTGTGTGTGTGTGTGTGTGTGTGTGTGTGGTACTAGAGATTGAACCCAGGGTGCTCTACCACTGAGTCAAATCCCCAGCCCTTTTTATTTTATTTTTTTTGCGACAGGGTCTCTCTAAGATGCCCAGGCTGGCCTCAAACTTGTGATACTCCAGCCTCAGCCTCACAAATAGCTGGGAGTATAGGTGGGCACCAGAATGCCTGGCTCACAGTTATTTTCCTCCCTACATGATGCTGGAGCAGGAACTGCAGTTGGATGTTTGAGAGTAGACGATGAGGTGGCAGGGACAAGGTTGGCATCCTATGGATAGCACTCCCCAGTAGTCCAAGCTCAGGGTCTCACAGATGAGATTAGGCACTTGTGCCAGCACTGGCTGCTGCCTGGCCCTTTAACTAATATCCCCATTTGTTTCAGTGGGTTTTTGCTTTGCTTTGTTTTGGTGTTGTGTTGGGAATGGAACCCAGGGCCTCCAGCCTGCAAAGCAAGCACTCTACCGTTGAACTACACCCGCAACCATGTCTCAGTGTATTTTAAATGTCTGTTCTTCCTTGGGTGCACCCCATGCATTTTCTCATTTTATGTTTTGCTGTGTAGCAAAACTGTTTCCTTCCTTTGTTTTCATATGTTCGTTCCTCTTCCTGAAATGTTTTTTCTTTCAACTCCATCTAATTTCCCCCCAATATAATTCCGATTTATCTTTACAGTCCAGCTCAAGACATGACCTGTGAATATACCACAGTGAATCTCCACTTCATGTACAACCACAAGAATGAGATCCTAATTAGAATAAGTTATATTCCATGTATGTATAATATGTCAAAATATACTCTACATTCATGTATATCTAAACAGAACAAATGGGAAAAAAAGATATAGCCTGTTCTGGAAACCCCAGGACAGTGTAGATGTATCTCCAATGGGCTACTATAGCACCCAGTCTTAATCCTCAACACAGTACTAGCATCATAGTCTTGTTCATTTTCTCCTGCAAGAACATAAGCTACCTGAGGTCAGAGCCCTGCCTCACTTGATTTTGCATCCCCAGGGTCTACGAGTTTCTGGTACATTGGAGCTGTAGCATAAATGTTTGTGGAATGAGTAAATGGATCAATCCATTTATCACTGAATAAGATGTTTCCCTTCCCTTCTTTTCCCTAGTTAAAGTGCTTTGATATATATATTTAAATCCCTCTTAGGAAATTATTTTAAAAATAAGCAGTCAGCTCCTACCTCCTACACAAGAAACATCATAGAATACCAATGAACCATCATTTACAAGTGGGACTTGCTGAAGGAGGAAGTTTGTAGTGTGAATCTCTGTGAAAATCTTAGGCACTATGGGGTCCAATGGGATATGGCCAAGCTCCAGGCATGCAATTCTGAGAGACCCTCTATCATCAACAGCCAATGTGGCATAAAGGTGAATAGCTTCCAGAAGCTTCTCAGTGTGGTAAGGATGTTATTCAATTCCCACAGGATCCCTGAATGACAAGGAGGATAAATGGAGAATTTCTTTCCTTGTCCTCTCTTATCTTTCCTTCCTTCCTCCCCTCTCACTTTTCTTCCCCTCCCCGTATTCTTCTTACAGTTGGAGAGACAGAACACAGACAAAGTTTAAGTGAATTGCCTAGTGTCACTTAAAAAGAACAGTCAAGCCAGGAATCAACCTGGTGCTCATTCCACAAAGTTGTGCTCCCTGTAACTTAAACAGGTCCATGTTTTAATGTATTTGTGGCATATGGTCCATAATAATTAAAGCACCTGGCATTTCCTGGAATTTATGATCTAGTGCTAAATAGGTGGTTTTCTACCTTTGAATGACTTCTCACATGCCTAATTTTGGAGTAAAGAAACTTGACATCAGTGAAGATAATTTCTGGAATCAGTAACGCTTTTTTCCCTTTATTCATTCTTCTATCTCTACCCATATTTTTCTTTCTCCCCTCAAACTCATCTTTACCCATAAAAACTTTCTTCAGCACTTCTTCTCTGCCATTTTAAGAATGAGTGGCAAGAGAGTGTTCGAAAGTCTGCATCATGGGGGAAGAAAATTATTTTGTTTGCTGTCTTCTCTGTGAACAAAAAGTTCATAGTCCATCATCCTTCATCTCTGGGGACCCATAGTTGTTGGATACTTATCTATAGACAAAGAACTCTCCTTCTGGCCTGGATTTGTGTCCCTGATCTCCAAAAAGCCTTATTGATCCAGGTAGTGGTAAAAGTCTGTGAATTTAGAAGTGGCTTGACCAATGTGCTTTTTGACAGAGCCTTCCAGAGCTGCCTTGAGGATGCAAGTGATAGATGATGTCCTGAAGAGCTATTTGGTCCCACTTGCTGAGAAAGTTGCCATTAAGTATTTGTTGTGGGCATTTAATACTCAGTAAAGGTTATATCAATTGATGGCCATGATCTTAAGTAAATACCTATGCCACCAATCTTGACTTTAGTATTATATTCCTAAAGTGAATTGAAATTCTCCCAAAAACTGAACCTTCTCTTCTCTACAAAATCTCTGGTTGCAATGGATGGTGGTGATTTTTTAAGGACTCTAATTGAATTTCTCAGAAGTGCCTTTTAAAGGAGCTTTCTTCATGACTTTTTTCCTAATATCTTATTGTGCAGTTCTTGCTGGTTTACAAGAACTCTTTAAAATGGAATCCCTGAATATTTCTGTGAAATGCATTCTTTTCTGAGACAGATTGTCATGGAAGCTATTTAGCACCTACATCATTCTGCTTGAGAGCTGAATGATGCACTTTCCCAAGCATATTCTTAAGCAACAAAAGACTTCAAGTTATTTCCAGACCCAGGCAATATCAGGGGACTATAGGTCTTCAGGATCTTCTTTTGTACTATACCTCTCTAGAAGCACCATTGGAAATTTTAGAATAAGTTCTTAGCATACTGAAGCCACTGGCATGATCCTGGCTTCACTGGTATCTAAGAAGGACCCTCTCTCTGGGTTGAAGTTACCCCTGTGATACACCTGGATTAAAATATTTGCAGTTCCTGGGCTGGAGTTGTGGCTCAGTGATAGAGCACTTGGATGGCATGTGTGAGGCCCTGGGTTTGATACTCAGCACCACAAATAAATACATAAAATAAAGGTTCATCAACAACTAAAAAATACATATATTTTAAAAATCTTAGCCGGGAACGGTGGTGCAAGCCTATAATCCCAGCACTTAGGGAGGCTGAGACAGGAGAATCATGAGTTCAAAGCCAGCCTCAGCAATGGCGAGGCACTAAGCAACTCAGTGAGACCCTGTCTCTACATAAAACACAAAATAGGGCTGGGGATGTGGCTCAGTAGTCGAGTACCCCTGAGTTCAATCTCCAGTACCAAAAAACAATCTTTAAAAAATTTGAAATTCCTAAGCTAATATAATAATGAGGAAACCTCTAGGTTTCAAAGATCACAGCTCAACTCTAAACACTGGGAAAATTAGGAAGTCAGTCTCGTGGGTTCAGAATGCATTACAGATGTACAAGTCTTGGGGAGTATAGGTGGCTCACAAAGCTCACATCTTTGTTCAAAAGATATTTTTAGCTCTAGATGGACACAATATCTTTATTTATTTATTTTTAGAGGATCAAACCCATGTGTGAGGCAAGAGCTCTACCACTGAGCTACAGCCCTAGCCCCAAAGCTCTCCTCTTATTGAGACAGAGGCATGGGGAAGAGCAGCATTTTCCCAGGAGCTCAACTGGGGCAGGTACACGATATCTATGCTGGATCTTGGGAGTGTTTGATGGGGCAAGAGCATTCCCATGGTAATTCCCTGAGGTTAACTAGCTGTGACACGGGAAACTGATAGCTGCATGATTCATAAATGTGTATAACTAAACCATCCCAGGGTAGGCTCATGGGTCACATAGAGACCATGTCTGAGGTCAGGTTTCAGGCTGCTGCATGTACTGTCTTCTAAGCAGAAGGCAAGAGAAGCAGTAAGTGTCAACTTGAATAATGGCCTTATGCTTGTTTCCACACCAGTTAGGAAGCAAATTTGTAGGGACATAACATAAAGAGGAGGTTTTTCTCTGTCTACTGTCACATGAAAATGAATTAGAGGGGAAACAGAAAGCGCATAATTTTACTTTAACTTCATCGAGGGTAGCCTGGTGTCTTTTAATTTATTTTGATCTTATAGGGGTTCTCAGATTCACAACCCAGTTACCAGCTTTATGAATTGATTATTTTAAGACTTCAGTGATGGATGGGAACATTCCATGGTTTGTTGTGGGAAGAATATACAAGTGAAAACAATGACCTATGGTGTAAGGCCATAGGGACATCAACATCAGAATCTGTACCAATTCAAATAACTTCCTCTTGAATCTCAGATTACCTTGGGAAAGTGTATGATTTTCTGCACCAGCATTTCAAAACATTTTAAGCTTCCGTAATGACTGCTTGATTTAATTCCAAATGCATTACCTCCTACAGATAAAAC
>PVHX01027372.1:0-19486 GCA_004024805.1 Geosciurus inauris | reverse complement strand
ATTGGAAGGGGTGGGTGGTTGGGGTCTGCTTTAAACTAGCCCAGTACTGGAAAGGGTGGGTGAGTGGGTGGGGTCTAATTTGGACTGGTCCAGCATTGGAAGGAGTGGGTGAGATCTAGGTGAAAATGGGTGAACTGCGGTTTGGTAGCAGTTGAGCTGGGTCATGGGTACATGGGAGCCGTCACACTCCCCTATCTCTTCTTCTGTAGATATACTTGAAAATTTTCTTAATTGATGTCCTCTTTGAAATGAAAACATTCTCTTTTGAAAGTGAGGATTTGCTTAAGAGCTAGGACCCACTGATTAGAATACAAAAAACAAAGAACAAACCTAGGACCCTGAAAAACTACCCTGTAGTTAAAAAAAAAGGAATTATAAGAAATCTTCCCAGCAAGCAAACCAGACAATGAACAAAGATTAACTCACTGTGCGCATCCCCTGTGCACCCCGGCCTGCTGCCGGTTCAGCATCTTTCTTCAAGGTATGCAATTCAGGCTTGTTGTCCCTCCACTGGCCCCAGAGTGTTTCAAGAACCAAAAGGCTTCACTCATCATGTGCACGTGGGGGCTTAAGTACAAACTTTTCAAAATAAATTGCCAAAGTGAGTCCGCTCGGTCGAATGAGCACATTTTAATAGGGACACAGCAATGGTTTTCAAATTAGATTGCATCATGACCAGGGCCACGCGCAGTGTAGGAGGGCACCTCTCCCCAGCAACACAGGTGGGGACTCTAAAACTTTTATTTTATTTATTTATGTTTTGCCTACCTCTCTTATAAAATGACATTAGCTTATTTTTGTTCCAATTAGCCTTGTCTTAATTACTAATAGGCCTAGTGTCTTTTTATTTATTTATGCACCTCTTTATTTTAGCTATTCATTTATTGGTCATTTATTGGTCATTTGTATTTGTTTCCCTGCTACATTGTCTACAGTATTTTGTATCTTTTTCTTTCTCTTTTTTTAAATTTTATTCTCTTTTATTGCTGAATAATATTCCATTGTGTATATGGACCACAGTTTCTTTATCCATTCATCTATTGAAGGACATCTGGGTTGCTTCCACAGTTTTGCAATTGTGAATTGTGCTGCTATAAACATTGAAGTGGCTGCTTTACTGTAGTGTGCTGTTTTTAAGTCTTTAGGGTATAGGCCAAGGAGTGGGATAGCTGGGTCAAATGGTGGTTCCATTCTGAGTTTTTGAAGCAGTCTCCATACTGCTTTCCAGATTGGTTGCACCAATTTGCAATCCCACCAGCAATGTTTAAGTGTACCTTTTTCTCCATATCCTCGCCAGCACTTATTGTTGCTGGTATTTTGGATAGCTGCCATTCTGACTGGGGTGAGATGAAATCTGATGGTAGTTTTGATTTGCATTTCTATAATTGTATCTTTTTCTTATTAATTTGCAGGGACTTCTATATTAGAAATAGCGATACTTGCTGGGTGCGGTGGCACACACATGTCATCCCAGTGGTTTGGAGGCTGAGGGACGAGGATGGCGAGTTGGAGGCCAGCCTTAGCAAAAGTGAGGCACTAAGCAACTCAGCCAGACCCTGTATCTAAATAAAACACAAAATAAAGCTAGGGGTTTGGCTCAGTGGTTAAGCACCCTGGGTTTTTGTTTTTATTTTTTATACTGGAGACTGAACCCAGGAGCACTTTACCACTTAACTACATCTTCAGTCCTTTTTAAATTTTTAGTTTTTATTTTGAGGACAGACATTTTCCTATGGATGGGCTTTTGGACTGTCCCCATTTTTCATTATGAACAGTTTCATCATACTCAAAGAAACAGGGGATGGTAAATCTCCCTGTTCCTGGATGCCCCCTTTCCATTCCCCAAAACCTACCTGAGTTAGGAAACAATGAGAGCAAGCCTGGGCCGGAATGGTCTGGGTACATAGTATATTGTTTTGGTTTGGTTTGTTGCCAGATGGAACCCAGGGGTTCTGAACCACTGAGCCTCCTCTCCAGCCTTTTCAATACTTTATTTAGAGACAGGGACTCACCGAGTTACTTAAGTCCTCACTAAGTTGCTTAGGCTGGCCTCCAACTTGCAATCCTCCTGCATCAGCCTCGGAGCCACTGAGATGATAGACATGCATCACCGCACCTGGCACACATATTCTTAAGTCCCTAATATCATCAGACTTCTTAATTTTGCCAACACAATGGAATCCTGTTGTGGTCTGCATCTGCATGTAGAGTCCCTCCTGTCACTCGGTGTTTCTACAGGTGTTTTCTGCAACACTTGCCTAATCTTTTGTCCATTTGAGGAGATTTTTCCTCCTCTTTCTTACTGTCCTCATGTGGACCAAGAGCCCCTGTTGTGGCCAGTGGTGATCAACATCAGATGTCTTTTGTCTTAAACATTCTTTCTCAGGAAGGACTTGGTTCAGCACTTTGGAGGTAGTACTGGGTCCCAGTTCCTAGGTGGGCCCCTCCCCCAATAACATGCCTGGATTTCAGGAGGTCGCTTCACAGCTTCCTCTGATTAAAACAGCACCTCCCTGCACTCCTCTGCTCTCTGCTCCAGCATCTTCCCAGTGAAGTGGGAAGGCTGGGTTTATTAAGAGCAACATTAATAATCAACATTTATTGAACACTTATGGCATACGTGGTCCTGTGTTGGCCATCTTAGATGCATTATCTCAATTGATCTGCTCAAAGTGGTGCTTAACCACTGAGCAACCTCTCCAGTCCCTTTTATATTTTATTTAGAGACAGGGTCTCCCTGAGTTGCCTAGGGCCTTGCTAAGTGGCTGAGGCTGGCCTCCCACTTGTGATCCTCCTGCCTCAGTCTCCCAATCCACTGGGATGACAGGTGTGCACCACCATGCCTGATATTCTAAGAGTCTTTAGAATCCAGGAGACTGGTTTTGATGCTCTAGCAGATTGAACACCAGAGAGGACATGGTGCTCCCCAAGGTCATACAGCAACTTGGCAGGAAGGCATGTTCTGTGAGATGGCAGAGTCACTTGCTCCTGATGTGAAGGGCTGATCATGCTCATGATGCCTGGCACCAAGCTGGAGTTGGTCCTCGAGTAGTGGCAGCTATGGGCTCCTTGCCCCACTGTGATTGGGACCATGGGCCTGGGCCAGCTCAGACATTCTGAGGAGGGCGAGAGTCACCAGATGTGGTGCACACAGTTGAGGCTGCAGCAAGGCCAAATGCAGGCAGTGACCAGACTTGCTGGTTGGCTCTCAGGTCAGCCTGGTGCCAGGAGCTGGTAAGGCTAATTAAAGGGTCAGGGTGGGCTGACGTCAAGGGTCAAAGCAAAGGTGTGGCTAGGGATATAAGTGAGGGTGCAGTTAGGGGTAGAGGCCAATCTGTGTCTAGGTCAGGACTCCCTAATGTGGTCCTAGGTCAAAGGTCATCATGGAGCTGGGTCAAGGGTCAGTGGGGGCCTGGGGCTGTCCAGAAACCCTTGGGGGAAGCAGAACTCCTTCCATAGATAAACAGCCCATCCTCCCCTATGGCTCCAACATGAGCCAAAATCCTGGAAAGAACACAGGAAAAAGGACAATGGAGGCCCTTCCAATGGGAAGAGAAGTTGGCTTGCAGCAGAACTTTCTAGAAGGTCTGGAACTGGAAATGTCTATAGTGGGTCCAGAAAGTGCTGTCAGCCAAGAGGAAGAGGGACCTCCAAGGCCTCTGCCTCCTGCCGTTAGGCTCCCCACACTCAGCCCTGCTGTAGGGCCAGGCACTTTCTCACACCCAGCACCCACAGCAGACCTGGGGACCCCCACAGAGAGCCACCATGCACAGCCCACTCTACTCAAGCACCACCCACTGGTGGTCTTTCTAATGTGGCTGCCTTACCGAAGGTCTTTTATAGACATCTTTTTAACTACTGTGAAAAAAGGGCCTGACCAGTACAATTTTGAAGTAGGAAGAGTTCATTTGGGGCTCAGGTGTCTGAGGTCTCTGTCCATGGACAGCAGGCTCTAGGCCCTGGGGCCAAGTGAGGCTGAGTGTCCTGGAGGAAGAGTGTGGTGGAGAGAAGCAAATCCCATGGTGACCAGCAAGCAGAGACCCCACTCCAGATACACATAGACACCCCAAATCCATGTCCCCAAAGCCACCTCCTCCACCACATCCCAGCTGCCTCCATCCCACCTAGGTCATCCCACCAGGGAGCAAGACATTGACTGGGTAGAGATGCTCCTGACCCAATCCCTGCTCCTCTGAGCCTCCTGAACTGTCCCCACATGAGCTTTGGGGACACTCCACAGCTATGCCATAGCAGAGGCCATGACTTTCACAGCCTTGTGCTCTCAAAGGCCTAGAGATCCCTGTCTTGCTCTGAGGAGGTGTCAGCTTTCCTCTCCCACCACCTTGGTTATAGGTGCATCTGCAGAGAGATGCTCCACTCACCAGCCTTGAACTTGGGCTCCCGCCTCGCAAGCCCTGTCCAATACCATTGAAATTGACACTTACTGTTCCAAGTATGTGAGCTTCACCCTTCTGGGGATGCACTAGGCCAAGTCAAGGGGTCTCAAAGTCTGTGTTCTGAGTGACAGCTGTGGAACAGGAAGGTCTCCCTGCATCCTACAGGACTCAGAGAGCCTCTGCTGTCCTTCCCCATCCCCGAACCTTCTGAGTCCCTTCTCTTCAGAAGGGAGAGCAAGTTGATGTCCCTCTGCCACCACGTCTGGGCAAACAGCCAGACGTCAGTCTCCTGCACTGAAGAGACCTGGATGCGGCCTCCACTGGGAGCCTGGCTTTGTCCTTTCAGGAGCCCTGCCATTTCCAGTGTTCCCTTCTCCCTGTGGCAGTTGCTGCTGTTTTCCATGAGCAATGATAAGATCAATTTTGCTTTTAAAATGCCAGGAGAGGCTGGGGTGGGTGCTGACCCACAGTTTAGACATATCTGACAGCCTCCTTTCTTGAGGGCCACTGGTCCTCTGCCCCCAGGGCTCTTCACCTGCAGGAAAGCTGGACTCATTAGAAATAATGGCCTGATCGGAGTCCTGAGGACCGTTGGCAGAGTCCCCTCTTACAGGCCACTGCTTCTTTGGCAGGCACCCCCTCCATTCCAGGGCTGTCTGGCCTGCTGTGAATCAGCACTTTGTGGCCCCTGAGGGTGGCACAGGGAGGAGAAGCAAGACCTGAGATCAGAGCCCACTGGATAATGAGGGGTACACGGTGCACAATGACCTGGGCAGTCTCTGAGCACAGGCTCCCAGAACATGTAGGCACCATTCTGTGGGGGCTGCAGCAGCTGATCCCCACTTTTTTGGTGTAGAAAGCAGAGCTTGGAGGATCACAGTGTTGGACACATGCAGCCAGCGGGGGTGCACAGCTGGGTCGGGTTCTGGCCATTGCCTAGCTGGGTGGAGGGAGCTGAGAGGGGGGCCCAAAACCAAGCAGATCACATCTTCTGGGTCACCATATTGGACCAGGAAGCAGGCAGGACCATGGACGCGTGCACCTATTATTGACCTAAAGGCACCAAAGCAGACACAGATGAAGGTGGGCAACCGAATCCCCCAGGGCTCTCAAGGCCAAGTGGACACTAGGCCAACAGTATTTGTCTTTGTCAGCTTTATTTATTTGTTTGTTTGTTTATTTATTTTTTACTCCTGACATTCAAAGACCTGACAAGAACAACTGTAGAGGAGGACAAGTTTATTTGGGGCTCAAGTGTCCGAGGTCACCATCCTTACACAACAGGTTCCAGGCCTTGGCCCCAAGGTGAGGCTGAACATCCTGGAGGAAGAGTGTGGTGGAGGGCAGCAGCTCCCATGGTGACCAGCAAGCAGAGACCTCACTCTCCAGACACACATAGACACCCCAAATCCACAATCCCAGAGCCACATTCTCCACCACACCCCACCTGCCTCCATCCTCACCCGGGTCATCCCACCAGGGATCAAAACACTGACTGGGAGGAGACCCTCCTGACCCAGTCTCTGCTCCCCTGAGGCTCCTGCACTGTCCCCACGTGAGCTTTGGGGACATGTCACAGCCCTACCAGAACAGCAGTAAACCTGAGGTCAGAGGACCAGGGTTCTGATAGTCCTCAGGCTCATTGTTTGGGATCTTGGGCAGGGTTCTGAAGTCTGAAACCCAGCACTGATTGCAGGGAACCAGGAACTCCCCCAACACCAGAGTCACAGGGATACCCTGTCCTGGTTACCCTGAGGAATGTCACTTCTCCCCACTTGGAATCTGTGCCTTTGATGAACAGCACCGTGCATCCTCAATCCCGAATTGAAACCTTGACCCACAGTATGACTCTATGTGGAAGTGGGACCTCTAAAGAAGTAATGAAAATTTATGAGAACCAAAAGAATGGAAACCTAGACTCCATGTCTCTGTTACAGCCCAAAATACACTCTACTATCCTGCATGACTAAAAAAAACAATAAAAAAATAAATGAGCTCATGAGTGTTGGGATCCTGATCCCACTGGATTAATATTTGTCAGAAGAGAACCTAAGAGCTTCTGCATGCACACAGAGAAGCCATGTGATCACACATCAAGAAGAAAGCTATCTGAAAACTAAGGTCTATTTTTTTTTTCTACCAAACATTAAACTCAGGGGCACTTGACCACTGAGCCATGTCCCCAGCCCTATTTTGTGTTTTATGTAGTTACAGGGTCTCTCTGAGTTGCTGAGTGCCTTGCATTTTGCTGAGGCTGGCTTTGAACTCATGATTCTCCTGCAAATTATATTTTTGGGGAACCCTTTTAAATAAATCCTGTGTCTACCAGCATGTTATTGTGAAACTGATGTTCTGAGTTAAAGGTGTGTGTATTGAATCTTGATAGATATTGCCAACATTGTCCTAGAATATGTGGTGATTCTTATATGACCAAGTAGAGATACTGCCTGACATGTTGAAGGCTCTGGTTTCAAGCTCCATAAGCA
Source organism: Geosciurus inauris (assembly GCA_004024805.1). Classification (NCBI taxonomy): domain Eukaryota; kingdom Metazoa; phylum Chordata; class Mammalia; order Rodentia; family Sciuridae; genus Geosciurus; species Geosciurus inauris. The sequence continues at coordinate 12,603 of PVHX01027372.1, read as the reverse complement.
CACACATACACACAAAGCAAATGGGAGGAAACCAGCCATTCCATTATTTTCCTGACTTAGACAATAATCTAAGCACTTAGAAGGAAATGAAGCACAATAGAAAAAAAACTTCCCATCCAAATAGATAAAAGGGGAGAGGAGTGAAGTAGAGAAAAAATGCACAATGAATACGAAGCCTTAAAGAGCATTCAGAAAAACAGAATTACAGGCTCAAACAATAAGCAATGACTTTGGGAAGTGGGATTTGGGGTCAGATTTGAAAACAATCCAGAATCCTGAAAGGGAAGCCATCATGGATGCCTAGAGGTGCAATTCCCCAAGTTCAGAAAACACCAGTATAGCCACAGAAGCAGGATGACATAGTGAAGAAAATCCCTCACAGGGTCAAAGGAGCCTCAAAAGGTTTCAAATGCAGCCTGCTTTGGGAATTGCATTTTGTGTCACAAGATGAGAAAAGATAATCCATGGCAAGATCATCCAAAAGATACTCAAGTTCTTATATGAGGAAATACTATTTGCATGTAATATATGCATATTATACTGTATACTTTAAACCAATTGATTATAAATACCTCTAACAATGTAAATGTTGTGTAGTCAGTTGTTATAATTTTAGAGAATGGTGACGAGAAAAAATCTGTACATATTTTTACAGATACATATGTTCTTCTGAATACTTTTGATAAGCTCTTGATGAAATTTATAGATGCAGAACCCATAAACAATGAGGACCAACTAAAGACTGTGGCAAATGGGACAATAAAAATGACAAGAAAATTGGAAAAGTAGAGGAAGCAATTTTAAAGGCACAAATTAAATTAAGGAAATAAACAAGGCTGAGATTAAACAATGGGTGCAGTAGGCATTGCTCAATAATGGAGTTCTTGCATAGTACATGAAGTACTGTGTTTGATGCCCAGCATCAGCATTGATTTGTAATTCACTTTGAGTTGAGTTTTGTGCATGGTGAGAGACGGGTTTAGTTTATTTTGCTGCTTACAGATTTCTGGTTTTTCCAGCACCATTTGTTGAAGAGACTCTCTTTTCTCCAATGTATGTTTTTGTCATATTTGTGTAGTATGAGATAACTGTATGTGGATTTGTCTCTGTTTCTTCTATTTTGTACCATTGATCTACATGTCTATTTTGGTGTGAATACCATGCTGTTTTGGTTATTATAGCTTTGTAGTATAGTTTAAGGTCTGCTATTGTGATGCCTCATGCTTCACTCTTTTTGCTAAGGATTGCTTTGATTATTCAAAGCCTCTTATTGTTCCAAGTAAATTTTACAATTGCTTTTTTTATTTCTATAAGGAATGACATTGGGATTTTCATTGGAATCTTATTGAATCTGTATAGTGCTTTGGGTAGTATGGACATTTTGTCAATATTGATTCTGCGTATTCAAGTGCTTGGGAAACCTTTCCATATTCTAATATCTTCTTCAATTTCTTTGTTTAGGGTTCTTTAGTTTTAATTTTGGAGGTCTTTCACCTCTTTTATTAAATAGATTCCCAAGTATTTTATTTTTTTAAGTCTATTTTGAATGGAGTAGTTTTTTCTAATTTCTCTTTCAGAGGATACACACTTATGTATAGAAATGCATTTGATTTATAGGTATGGATTTTATACCATGGATTTTATCCTGCTACTTTGATAAATTCATTTATTAATTCTAGAAGTTTTCTGGTGGAATTTCTGGATCCTCTAAGTATAGAATCATGTCAACAGAAAATGATAGTTTGAGTTCTTCTTTTCCTATTTGTATCCCTTTAATTTCTTTCATCTGTGTAATTGCTCTGGCTGCATTTGCAAGGACTATGTTGAATAGAAGTGGTGAAAGAGGGCATCCCTGTCTTGTTCCCATTTTTAGAGGAAATGCTTCCAATTTTTTTTCATTTAGAATGATGTTGGTCTTTGCGTTTGCATAGATAGATTTTACCATATGGAAGAAAATTTCTACTATCCCTATTTTTCTAGTGTTTTGAACATGTAGAGGTGCTGTATTTTTTCAAATACTTTCTCAGGTTCTATGGAGATAATCATATGATTCTTATCTTTATGTATGCTGATGTGATAAATTATGTTATTGATTTCCATATATTGAAACAACCTTGCATACCTGGCATAAAACTCACTTGATTGTGGTGCACTATCATCTTAATATGTTTTTGTATGCAATTTGCCATAATTTTATTGAAAATTTTTGTGTCAATGTTCATCAGGGATACTGGTCTAAAATTTTCTTTCTTTGATGTGGCTTTGCCTGGTTTTGGAATCAGAGTGATACTAGCCCCATAGAATGAGTTTTGCAGGGTTCCCTCCTTTCTTTTTTATAAAATAACTTGAGGAGTAGTGGTACTAATTCTTCTTTGAAGGTCTTGTAAAACTCAGCTGAGAATCCTTCTGGTCCCAGGCTCTTCTTCTTTGGTAAGGTTTTGATAGCATCTTCTATGTCCTTGCTTGAAGTTGATCTGTTTAAGTCATGTATGTCCTCTTGATTCAGTTTAGGCAGATAATATACCTCTAGAAATTTGTTGGTGTCTTTGGGATTTCCTATTTTACTGGGGTATAAATTTTCAAAATGGTTTCTAATTGTCTTCTGTATTTCAATAATGTCTTTTTTTTTCTCATCATGAATTTTAGTATTTTGAGTTTTCCCTCTCCTTTTCATTAGAGTGACTAAGGACTTATCAATTTTATTTATTTTTTCAAAGAACTAGCTTTTTGGTTTTTCAATTTTTAAATTATTTCTTTTGTTTAAGTTTCATTGATTTCAGCCCTGATTTTAATTATTTCTTGTCTCCTACTTCTTTTGGTGTTTATTTCTTCTTCTTTTTCTAGCGCTTTGAGATATAATATCAGGTTGTTTATTTGTTGATTTTTTGTCTTTTAATGAATGAGCTCAATGCAGTAAACTTTCATCTTAACACAGCCTTCATAGTTTCCCAGAGATTTTGGTATGTTGTATCACAGTCTCATTATCTCTAAGAATTTTTTTTATCTCCTCCTTGGTGTCTTCTGTTATCCATGTGTCACTTAGCAGTGTATTTTTTAGGCTCTAGGTGATGAAGTAACTTCTATTTTTATTTTATTATTGATTTCTAATTTTATTCCATTATAGTCTGATTTGATTTACATTTTCTTCTCATGGAATGTTTTGCCTAGAATATTCTGTAGTGTGGGCTTTCTCATTGTAAATTCTTTTTACTTTTGTTTGCCATGGAGAGTTTTTATTTAGTCATCAAATCTGAAGCTTAATTTTGCTGGATATAAGATTCCTGTTTGGCACCCATTCTCTTTCATAGCTTGGTATATGTTATTCTAGGCTTTGGGGCCTGTATTGAGAAATCTACTGAGATCCAAATTGATTTCCCTTTGTATATAATTTAAAACTCTTTCTTGCAACTTTTAAAATTCTGTCCTTATTGTATATGCTATGCACTTTTGTTGTAATGTGCCTTGGTGTGTATCTGTTGTAGTGTTGTACATTTGGTGTCCTGCAAACCTCTTGTATTTGATTTTCCAGTTTATTCTTTATATTTTGAAAATTTTCTGATATTATTCAATTGAAGAGATTGTACATTCCTCTGTTTTGTATCTCTGTGCCTTCCTCTATCCTGATAATTCTTAGATTTGGTGTTTTCATGTTATTCCATAATTTTTGGATGTTCTGTTCATGATTTCTTTTTTAATGTATTTTTTTAATTGTAGGCAGACAATACCTTTATTTTTTTTAATGTGGTGCTGAGGATCAAACCCATTGCCTCACCCATGGTAGGTGAGCACTCTACTGTAGAGCCACAACCCCAGATCTGTTCATGGTTTCTTACCATCCTCATTGTGTCAACAACTTTATTTTCAATTATATGTACATTTATCTTCATTCCTTGATGTTCTGTCTTCCAAGTGATCTAGTCTATTGGTGATGCTTTTTATTAAATTTTTTGTTTTATTTTTTTTCTTCATTTCAAGGGTTTGTTTGGTTTTTTGTTAGAGTCTCTCTTACTTGAAGTAGTCTTTTGCTAATTGTATTTGCTCTCCCATCACTTTTCTGGAGTGATCAATTGTTGCCTGTATTTGCTCTCTAATCTCTGTTAGATTGATCAATTGTTGCATGTAATTGCACTCATTATTCTGTGCTTCACAGATTATTTTATTTATGTGCTGAAATCCTCTGACATTTCATCTACTGTGCTGTCAATGGATTCTATTATTGTGGCATCTTGGTTTGTTTGGGCACTTTTCTTCTCTTGGAAAATAACTATAATGTAGGATTTAAAGAACAGCCAACATATTGGAGTTGTACCTAAGTGGTAGAGTGGTTGCCTAGTATATTTGAGGCACTGGGTTTGACCCTCAGCACCACATAAAGATAATCAAATAAAATAAAAGCCCAGGTGTGGTGGCACAATCCTGCCATCCCAGAGAATCAAGAGGATGAGGCAGGAGGGTTGCGAGTTCAAAACCAGTTTCATCAAAAGTGAGGCACTAAGCAATTCAGTGAGATCCTCTCTCTAAATAAAATAGAAAAAAAGGGATGGGGATGTGGCTCAGATTTTAAGTGCCCCTGAGTTCAGTCCCTAGTACAAAATAATAAAAAAATAAAAATAAAAAATTCAATTAGTAATAGTCAGCATAGGTGCAATTGACCTAGAGTTGTCATGGCAGTGGGGACTTGAAAGTCTGATGTTATCCTACTGTCAGTCCAACGTCAAGAGATGGACCTGGGTGGGACACTCTGGAAAATATCCTGGGCTCCCCAATTAAACTAGAGTGGAAGAGAGGCACACGATTTCTCTTACTTCTGACAGGACCCACTTTCGCCTTTGCAAGTGTCCCATTTTTCCCATTTCACATCACTTCTAATAAGCTCATGGCCTGCTATGCTGGGCAGTGTGTCTGAAATCTTTTTGGCTTCATTTCAAGAACCTGAGTTTGAAGGGTGGGGGGTCTTCACACTGCCGCAGTTTCCCAGAAAGGCCCAGCCCTGTTTTACTAAAATACCCCTGCCAGCTGAAGGGCATCCAGCTCTTCCCTGGTATCCCCCACCTCACATTTCAAACTGTTTTCTAGAAAGAAAAGAACAAATGAATAATGTTATAGGACACTCCAACAGACTCTAGAGATGGTATCTGTGGGCACATTGTGTCAGGCAGTTCTGAAAGCCAGGACTAGGCAAATATGGGAGGATGAGATGAGGACCATCATGCAGTAAATTCTTCAAGGGAGATTCTCAAATCAGATGTTGTGATTTAAGTGTCTGTACCTGGCAAGACAAACGGAGGGGGGATACTTTTTTTTTCAAATTGTAAAGGAATATTTGTCTGCTTTCCTCTCATGTGAAATGCTCATAAATAAAAAGCAAATTATTTTAAAATGTGACACCCAGTTCTTGGAGAACAAAAAAATCACAATCACTGTGTCCATTTGAAATGTACCAGGGGGAAAAATAGTTGATAAAGTGAAGAGGGAATGCTGGCATTAGAAATGTGAACAAGAAGCTGCACTTTATTATGAGACATGTGGAGAGCTAGGCTGGAGGACAGGGTTCTGGATTTGGGATACTCTTTCCCTACATTTAAAATCTCAGGAGGAATGAGAACCTGGTGCCCCTACAAACCATGGGTATGGTCATGCAGGATCACAACCCCTGGAGTTGGAGTTCTCTCCTGATGATCGCCCCCATGTTCAGCACACAATTTGGGGACATGATGGACTATGGACACATGAAAGCCCACAGATGGCTTGAGGAAGGGGCTGAAGACACCATGCAGTATGGGCCAGGATGCCCCGGGTTTCAACTGTGGACCTAAGCTGCACTATGGCCCAGGGGTGGAGAGCTGCCACAGAAAAGCCTGTGGCTAGCAGAAAGCCCCATTAGGAGTCCCCAGCTATCACCAAGTTCTCACCTTCACCAGTCCTGTGGCTTCAGCCTGCCCACCCAGTCTCAGGATGCCAGTGCACACTCACCATGTCCTGCTTTCAGGGGGCCCAAATTCTCCCTGTGGTTCTCTCAGCACCTGTGCAGCACAGAACCTGCTGGTCCGGGCACAGGGGGCTGAGTCCACAGACGCATTCAGAGAATTGTGGTCTCCGGGACAAAGACCAGAGAGTGGATTGAAGCTCGCCCCTTCTGCAAAGGCTGCATGGGGACTGGGCAGCACTGAAGGCCCCACCCCCAAGCTCACCAGAGAGCCTGAGTGAAGGCTCATGGCGTCCAACCACAGAACAGAATGGGCTAGAGTGGCAGGTTTGTGCCTGCTGGGTTTATCCCCCCCAGACTGGGTGCTGAATCCATGGGGTACTCTGAGACTCCGTTTCATTGCCACTCCTACTGCGTATCTTGGAACAGGATCTCAGTGATGTGCCCACGCTGGCCTTGAATCCTCCTGCCACACGCTCAGTAGCTGGTATGACTGGAAAGCACCACTCACCTGTCCAGTAACTGTGAATTGAATCCAGAGCCTCAGGATGCACTTGTCTAAAGGTAGTGGTGGGATCTAACCCAGACAGGAGGACCTGTGCACGGATCACTGTACTTAAGGTCAACTCAATTTATGAGTTATATACTTGCCTATGTTATTCATAAATGGAAATGGTAGAATGACAATTACTTTGAATTTTTATTTAAATTGTCTACTTTCTTAGACAATTAGATATTATTGGGAAGTTTTTTGAGCTTTGATTTGTGAGCCATTCCCTGGTGCAGAAATGCCCATCCCCAAAACTGTGAGTCACAAGTGTAATTGTAAATTTTCTAGTATTCAGTTTCAAAAAATAAAAAGAGCATGAGAAATCAATTGTCGTAACTTAAACCAATATTTCTAGAATATTATAAAATTACATATATTTATTTGGAACTACATCTGCAAAATAATGTATTTAAAGCCTCACACACATCTGGGTTGACAGCACTCACATTCCAGGTTTGAGAGCTATGACCACCCTGACCTCAGCAAGGTGAAAGCCCCGAGCCACTCATTTTTAGGCTAGAGGTGATGGAATACACTTCCTTAACAACATTCTCCTCAGGGCCAAAGAACAGGAGAGACAGTGCACTTTAAGAGTTGGCATCTCCAATCAAGAAATGTACAAATGTAGGCATTGTTTCCCACAAGATACTGGACACAGATCCACTCTTATTTCAGTTGTCACACTGTGAACAAAAAGGATGTGTGTTCCAGGAGATGGGTGGTCCCAGGTCTTCAGATCTGTCTGCAGTTCAGACTCTATGGCTTAAATTGATTCATTAAAGACAAACTTAGCTTGCAATTTGGCCTAAAGCCTAATGGCAGGGTGGTGATGTATATTTTCTTCTTTGATGTGGGTACTCTAAGAATTTCAACACAAATCAAATGCGTATATGTGTACACATATTTCTGGGCTTTTGTTTTGTGTGTGTGTTTGTGTTGTGTGTCTTTTTTGGAACCAGGATCTGAACCAAAAGCTTTGTAAATGCCGGGCAAAAGTTTTGCCACAGAGCTACATCCCAGCCCTAGTAAACATTTCTGCGTAATTCAGTACCATCTATTGAGAGATCCACAAACGTAAACTGGAGAAATTAATTCACCACCTATAAGACAACTCCTATTTTCCAGATGATTTTTGTACCACATATGGTTGAATCTTGGAAACTTGCCCACAGTGGGTATATTGTTGTCTATCACAGGATAACAAGTCACTCCAAAATTGATTAGCTCACATTTGAATTGTTCATCAATTTAGGCTGGATTCAGCTGGGATCTCTGCTGCATGTGATTAGCTGATGGTTGATAAATTTACTGAACTTGAGTGGGTGATCTGGCTATCAAAAATAATCCCCTGAGCTGGGCGCGGTGGCTCAAGCCTGTAATCCCAGCACTTTGGGAGGCTGAGACAGGAGAATCATGAGCTCAAAGCCAGCCTCAGCAATGGCGAGGTGCTAAGCAACTCAGTGAGGCCCTGTCTCTACATAAAACACAAAATAGGGCTGGGGATGTGGCTCAGTGGTCGACTGTCCCTGAGTTCAATACCCAGTACCAAAAAAAAAAAAAATTGCTCCCCTGATTCTCCCTATAATATCTCATAATCCAATAATTTAATGTGGGCTTGTTCTCTTAGATGTGGCAGCTTTCTGAAAACAAAAGCATTCCAACTCTTTTTAGACTAAGTACTTTTAGAGTCACAGCTTTACATAAGTCATACAAAATAAGGAGAACTCAGATGCAAATTTTGGGAAACACATTCTCCATTTTGACAAAACTAGGAAGAAAAGCACATTGTCACCTTCCTGTATACAGGTAAGGCTGAAGCATTGCTGTCATGTTGGCACTCAGAATCATTCTTCCCTTTCTAGTACATGAGATTGATAGAGCTGTTCAGTATAAAAGAACGTTTTCAAAGCCCTACAAGTATTTTGTTTGTGTGTTGTGTGTGTGCTCATTTGGTATTGGTGGCTTAACCAAGGGGATTAATACACCTGTGCTACATCCCTGGTCTTTTCTATTTTTTAAAATTTGAGACAGGGTCTTACCAAGTGCTGAGACATGCCTCAAAATTGCAATCCTTTTGCCACAGTTTCTAAAAGCATGTGATTATGGTGCGTTCCACCACACATGGCAGCCTTACAACTATTAAAGAACTAGAAGTAAATTTAGAATTGACTATGCCTGACCCCAAAGCCAAAACCTACTTGTTCTAGAATATATGACTTATCATTTTTTTTTCTTATTCTCTTAGGAGTTAAATAGTGACATGTATTAAAACACACACACACACACACACACAACTTGCCAAGCACTGTGACATTCAGCTGTAATCCTAGCAACTGGGAGACTGAAATAAAAGAATCACAAGTTCAAAGCCAGTCTCAGGCTTGGCACAGTGGTGCACACCTGTAATACCAGTGGCTTGGGAGGCTGAGAGAGGAGGATTGAGAGTTCAAAGCCAGCCTCAGAAATCACAAGGCATCAAGCAAATCAGTGAGACCCTTTCTCTAAACAAAATACAAAATAGGGCTGAGGATATGGCTCAGTGGTTGAGTGCCCCTGAGTTCAATCACCAGGAACAAAAAAGAAAAAATAAATAGAAAGAAGAAAAAAAAGCCAATCTCAGTAATGTGGGTAGGCCCTAAACAACTTAGAAAGATCCTTTTTCAAAATAAAAAAATAAAAGTGTTGGGAAAGTAGCTCAGTTTTTAAGCACCTCTGGGTTAAATAAGCATTACCCAAAAAAGGTAAAAATTTTCTTCATCTGATGCCTTTATTCAGTGGGAATAATATATTTGAGCAAATGCTTCAGAACCTTCTAGAAAGAATTTGGAATAAACTTGGGAAATGTCTGAGAACTGAATTTAAGAAATCAAAGACCAACAATATGTATTTTTTACAATTTTTTATTTGTTCCTTTTAGATATGCATGAGAATAGACTGTATTTTTACATATTATACATACTTGAAGTATAACTTTTCCTAATTAGGATACCATTCTTATGGTTGGATATGATGTGGAGTTTTACATGTGGTGTATTCATATGTGAACATGGGACAGTGATGTCAGATGCATTTTACTCTTTCTTATTTCTATTCCCTTCTCCTGCCTTACCCCCCTCCCCCCTTTTTGGTACCAGGGATTAAACTCAGGGGCACTGGATGACCGAGCCACATCCCCAACCCTATTTTATTTAGAGACAGGTTATCACTGAGTTGCTTAGGGCCTCACTAAGTTGCTGAGGCTGGCCTCCAACTTGCAATACTCCTGCCTCAGCTTCCTGAGCTGCTGGAATGACAGGCATGTGCCGTGATACCCAGCTCATAGAGCTTTCTACACAGTGATTACTCCATAAATGCCAAGCACAGAAAAGGGATCTCGGCATGCTAAAATCACTTCCCCACATTTGTGGATTTACACCTAATTCTCCATTTCTCTCCTGGGTCTATTATTTACTCACCCAGGTATTTAACTTATTCAAGTAATATTTATTAACACCTGCTTTGCAATACTTCTGGTGATCCTTCTGGGTTCCAAGCCAGGGCACAGGAAAAGGAATAAATCCAAGACCCCACCCTGTGCCCTGAAGGCAGAGTCTCCAAGATGACCAAAGGTCTGCATCAGCCTCATCCTGCCCAGAAGACCAGGGTTGGTGCACAGGCCAAAGTATGGTCCTTGCCAACACCTTCAGCATCTCCACAGTCTTTAACTCAGCAAGGCTACCTCAAGGAGCAGAGAGTATCTGAGAATAAATTCAGGAACTGAATGGTGGCTAAGAACTTCAGTGCCTCTCCTGCAGACCCTAATATTGGGAGGCTCCACCTCCCATGTAGGGCCAGGATGAGTCACAGGATGATCCACAGCCTAACAGGGACTATAGTCCCTAAACATTCCTGCAGCTCTGCCTTCTCTTTCCCTCACCCCTGTTTTTCAGTAGATAGGCAGGCTTCTGTGTTTCTGTGACAAGACCCTGTATTCCCCACAGGCTTGGACACACCACCTCAGGTTGTGGATAAATTCTTCCACGAAGTCACAAGTACTGTACTTGCATAAGTGAGGTCTCAATATACCTTTTCAAGTCCTAGTAATTTCCTGGCTGCCCCTAGGCTGTGTCTTGTTGGAATCTGCCTTTATAGGATGGCATCTCTGGCAGGCCAGCCCTCTCTCTTGGGCCAAGGGAGAGTTTATTCCCTTGTGTCTCTCTCTTCTTCACTTTTTCTTATTTTATTTTTTAGTTGAAGACAGACACAATACCTTCCTTTAGTTATTTTCATGAGGATCAAACCCAGTGCTCACATGAGCTAAGGAGGTGCTCTAACACTGAGCTAAAGTCCCAGCCCCTTCTTCTCTAATGCCAAGCTCACAAGACCACCAGAGACCACCAGGAGTCCGATTCTGATGTAATCACAAAAGGGTCTTTAATTCAAGCTCGAGCAGGGTCAACACACCTTCACTGACACAGCAGGTAGGGAGGTGTGGCCCTGAGTCTAGGGGAGCAGGGATTTTTATGGATTACAATCACATGCAGGGGAGTACATGCCTTGATGTTACATGATTGGGTAAGGGAAAGTGCACTCAGGGGGACAGTGGTCTTGTCGCTACAGGATTGGGTTAGGGTGAGTGTGGTCAGTATGAGGTCAGTTGGCCCTTAGGCTGATAGGTTTGACTATGGTGGGCCCAATGCTTAATTTTCTGATTGGTTGGCCCAGATTGTGAAATGACTGGTGCCAGAGCAGTGTGCCATTAAGTGTGTTGCAATTTATCAGGATCTGGGTGGGGGCTGCTGGGTTGAGGACAAAGGCTCAGAGTCACAAAATGGCATCAGTCTTGTCCTCTCAGTGTGACTTCTTATAAAGTGATGGACAGCAATAAATACACTTTAGGCAAGATGTAAAAATTCAATCACATATTATACAAAAATTATGTGGAAAACAGCAGATATATTATAGGCAGTGATTCAAATTCTCTAGTTGAAGTTGAAAGTTGGATCTCTCAATATATGCTATTTAATTATTTAGAAATATGTGTAGACATTTATGCCTTGATTTATTCTAATATTCTCACAGTACCCCAGACCAAAAAAGAAAAGACCAAAAAGAAAGAAAGAAAACAACAACAAAAAGCAAAATCCTGCCACTAGGCTCAAGACAAAATTGCAAAATAAATTTTTTATGTGTTTATACTCTAGAGTCTAGGCTACTGACAAATCTGAAAACCTGGCACCCTACACCTTTTGGGAGACCAATTATTATTTTGGTTTTTTTTACAGCATGATATCTGAAATGAGGATGAATCTGTGCCCAGCATCTTGTGGGAAACAGCGTCAGCTTTTGTTCACTTCTGGGTTGGAGGTACCAGCTCTTTCAAAATGCACTGTCTCTCCTGTTCTTTGGCCATGATGAGGATATTGTCCAGGAAGTGCATTTGATCCCCAGGACATAAAAATGAATGGTGCAGGACTTTCTTCTTGCTAAAGTCAAGGAATTCATAGCTCTCAAACATAGAATGTGGCTGTGTTGAACTGAGATGTGCTTGAGATTTCAAGTAAAGAATGAATATTAAAATGAAGTTTCAAAAATACATATATTTATTAGTAAATTTATATATTCAAGACATGACAACATTCTGGATATAGTGGTTTAATGTATTACAATTAACTTCATATGTTATTCTTTTAAATTTTTTTTATTTGTAAATGGACACAATATCTTTGTGGTGTAATCGCCGATTACACCTGGTATACAGATGGCAGCAGCTATCTTCAAAACGGGGAGAGACGGGCCAGAGCCGCCGTGACTACCGAGAATCAGGTAATATGGGCCAGTGCCTTACCGGGGGGAACATCGGCTCAAAAAGCAGAACTTATAGCCCTAACTCAGGCCCTCCGACTAGCAAAAGATAAGAGACTTAATGTCTATACAGACAGCTGGTCTGCTTTTGCTACCGCTCACATACATGGAGAAATTTACAGGAGGAGGGGGCTTCTGACCTCAGAGGGAAAAGAGATCAAAAACAAAAAGGAAATACTGGCCCTATTAGAGGCCCTCTTTCTACCACAAAAACTTAGCATCATACATTGCCCCGGACACCAAAAGGGGACCAACCCGGAGGCTATAGGAAATAGATTCGCTG